>JAWQFJ010006409.1:0-19459 GCA_034096865.1 Theodoxus fluviatilis | reverse complement strand
GTTGATGTGTTATGCCATCTCAGTTTGATTAAGACATGAATTTTTTCTATGAATGCACAGAATGATATATTTTGAAGATGGAGGCAAAATTTCTGGAGTTTCCCTCCATAATTGACTGAAATAAGGAAACACCAATGATATGACATGATGGTAGTCAAAATGTCTCTTGAAAGTAGCTAGAAATTTACTAGAAGTCACCAGACACATATACAGGGCCCTTCTCCTTCCCCTGCAGAGCTCTTCTTATGCTAGCTTGGGCCAGTCTCACTTTCATCTGTCTTTGTTTCTCTTTGATGCTGACCATCCATGCAAAACACCTTCTTTCACTTGATAACCCAGCAAACACCCAACTACACTGTGTGTCTGCCCTCTGGAAGTCCTTCAGCAGACATGTACCTCAAGGTGGCCTCTCATGCTGCACTGAGCCCCCCTTTTGACAGTAGAACAGCCACTTCTACTCTGTTCTTGGATGGGAAGGAAATTTGGACACACAGCATGCATGCAATATACTAAATTTGAGAAAATTTGCAAATGAAAGTGATAAAATTCAAAATGTCTCTTGGAAGTAAATTATAGATTAGTAGAAGCCACCAGACTGATATGCAGGGCCCCCCTCCCTCTTCTTCAGAGCTCTTCTCATCCTGGCTTGGGCCAGTCTTTGTTTTCCTCCTTCTCTCTTTCTCCCTGTTGCTCACCATCTGTTGAAACACCTTCTTTACCTTGATATCACTGCAAACACCCAGCTTCATTGTGTGTCTGCCCTCTGGTATGTTCTAGACCTTTGTTGATGTGTTATGCCATCTCAGTTTGATTAAGACATGAATTTTTTCTATGAATGCACAGAATGATATATTTTGAAGATGGAGGCAAAATTTCTGGAGTTTCCCTCCATAATTGACTGAAATAAGGAAACACCAATGATATGACATGATGGTAGTCAAAATGTCTCTTGAAAGTAGCTAGAAATTTACTAGAAGTCACCAGACACATATACAGGGCCCTTCTCCTTCCCCTGCAGAGCTCTTCTTATGCTAGCTTGGGCCAGTCTCACTTTCATCTGTCTTTGTTTCTCTTTGATGCTCAGTTGACACACTCTTCTTTGATGATCTTGTAGTCATCCCCATAGATGTTTGAGGATGCCACTTTGTTGTAAGCCTTGCTGTCTCCATCTGCGAGCATGGTAGTGTACCTCAGGTTGTTCACGTGATTTGTATCATACGAGTAGCAGAGAGGTAATCTAGGATGGTTCAAGAACTAACGGACACAAAAATCTGAAAATCAAAGATTTTGTCATTTTGAACCCCATTTACACCAGAACATAGCCTTAAGAGTGTTATTCTATAATTGTGTTTCAGATTCCTGACCAGGCAGAAATGGATGTCTACTGTGATCCATTTGATCCTTTTGAACAAAATACAACATTTCAGTGGGATTATGATGTGACAAGTGTGTATAGTGGTGAGCCTATGTTGAATGCAGTAATTGTAGATTGCGTACTCAAAGAACCCAGGAGACGGGGAATCCTTTGTGATCAGGAATTTGACCTGTTCACACTAGGAGATACCTTCACAAGGCAGTTCTTCCGTTTCCACACAGCGGATGACATTATGCACCTGAGTGAACTCCTTCACATGCCTGCTCAGATGAAAGCCGCCAATGGAACACAAGGATCAGGTCTGGAGGTACTGTGCATCGTGTTACGGCGCTTGGCGTACCCATGCAGATACGTGGATCTGTGCACACTCTTCCCACGGACAGATTTTGAACTGTGCATGCTATTCAACACAGGGCTGCACCACATCTACACACATTTCCAACACAAGCTCACAACATTCAACCATGCGTGGTTAACTCTGCCTGAGCTGGAAAAGTACACTGCAGCTGTGTCTGCAAAAGGTGCACCACTCCAAAACTGCTGGGGATTTATTGACGGTACTGTTCGCCCCATATGTCGACCAAAACGACTGCAGCGCGAGGTCTTTAACGGCCACAAGAGAGTGCATGGGCTCAAGTTTCAGAGTGTGGTCATTCCCAACGGGCTTGTTGCCAATCTGTACGGGCCAGTTGAAGGTAGACGCCATGATTCCCACTTGCTCACCATCAGTGGCCTAATGGATCATATGGAGCGGAACTTCAACATAAACGGCCGCCCACTGTGTGTCTATGGTGACCCAGCGTACCCTAAAACGAATCACCTTGTGCGCCCCCACAGAAATCCAACTGCAGCTCAGCAGCAGTTTAACACCAGCATGTCATCAGTCAGGCAGTGTGTAGAATGGGGCTTCGGCAAGATTCTTGCCGAGTGGGCATTTCTGGACTACAAGAAGAACTTAAAGTTGTTCGTGTCCCCTGTTGGGAAACTCTACCTTGTGGGAGCTCTGCTTGCCAACTGTCACACTTGCATGTATGGCAGCCAAACAGGAGAGTTTTTCCAGCTCACCCCCCCTACAATTGAGGAATACCTCAAGTGAACATTAAACCCCCGTCTCCTGGGTTTCTTGAGTTGGCGATCTACAATTACTGCATTCAACATAGGCTCACCACTAACCACACTTGTCACATCACAATCCCACTGATCTGTTGTATCTTCAAGAGGATCAAATGGATTGCACCCACATGACATGCTTTTGGGAGCATGCACATCTGAGGGCACTGGGAATCCTGGTTCGAATCCGGCTGGGCCTATATTATGGCGCCTGTTACAGACATACCCCGGTCATGCACGGCCTAGTGGACGTTACCGCCCCACCTGACCTCCTCCGGCCCACCGCTCGCTCCACTAGAGGCCACCACCTCAAGCTACAAGTCCCCCACGCGCGGACAGACGTGTACCTGCACTCGTTCTTCCCGTTGGGTATTAGACTCTGGAATACCCTGGACGTGGACTCAGTCCCCACCCTGCCAGCCTTCAAAGCCTCCCTGAAGTCCTGACTCACCCCACCCCGCTGAACACTCCACCCCATTCAGTTTTTATCCTGTTTTTAAATTCCCCAGTACAGGCTTATAATTGTGAGGCCTACGATCCTGGCGCACACGAGATAAGTGCACACTACCAATTGTGGACTATATTCCTCGATTACCGGGGCATCCACATCACGCGTGGCAGTCGAACCACTTCTGAAAGAACTCCTGCAAAGTCCTCTGCTGAAGACAGGACAATCTTCCCTGAAGTCCTGATGTCAAGTTCGTCGTATGGAATCTTCCCTCAGTCTAAGCGTGACGCTAGGCTGAGTGCCATGAATGCAAACTCCACCCAGACAGTGGAGCTGTGTTGTGTGTGTGTGTGTGTAGAATACACACCACGTTTATGGCCTGTTTTAATCTCTCTCTAAGGATTAGCCTTGTGAGAGAGATGGTGTGTGATGGTCTAAGTGACCAAAATGCAGTGAACTAACTTTCATCTGTGACGCATTCCCTCATTAGCGTCATCCTTCGGCGAAATACTATCTTAAGTACTGTATGAAATTCAGTCTGTTGACGGTTCAGAGGGCGCATTCCTCTACTTGCGCGGTCTAAGAGTGGACTGGCACAATTTGAGTGATTGATTTAATCCATTGTTGATATAGTATTCTCTTGAGTCTTGTCATGATATAGTTTAATTAAAGAACATCATTATTGAACAATGTGTCATGTTATATGAACAATGAGAGAGAGGGAGAGAATGAATTAGTTTGACCCCCTCCATACAGTTTACCCTTTTGTTGTGCAATTCATTACAGAATAATGGAGAGAAAACACACACACACACACACACACACACACACACACACACACACAAACACAAAAAGCCTAGCAACAGTTCAGTGAATTGAAAACATAACATTTTCCTTTATTCAGTGTGTATCCCTACACAAGAGGCTAAACAAGTTAGAAATCAAATTAGCACCAGTGTAGACTAGAAGTGTTCACAAAGGGACAATGTGAGGGAGAAACCAACACAACAATCAACAACTAAAAGAGTTTTTAGAGAATTTGAACCAGCTACATATGCTACTTCAAGCAGCCTGAGACATAATGTTTCCTTGGCAACAAAAAACAACCAAGAAACAAAAGCACACACTCAAGAAAACAATGGATGGTGGGGGAGGATCAAAGGGACACAACATGTATGTTGGAAACCTTTTTCACTTTTTGCTGGCAAGAAGCTCCAACATTTTCATCAAAGCGTCCCTTTGATTTTGGGACTCTAGTGAACGAATCCTATTCTCCTCACCCCTCTGTCTCATCTCCTCACCCCTCAGTCTTATCTCCTCACCCCTCAGTCTCATCTCCTCCTCCCTATGTTTCTTCTCCTCCTCCCTCTGTTTCTTCTCCTCCTCCTCCCTCTGTTTCTTCTCCTCCTCCCTCTGTTTCTTCTCCTCCTCCCTCTGTTTCTTCTCCTCCTCCCTATGTTTCTTCTCCATGTCCAACCGATCCCTTTGGAGCTCAAGTTCTTTAACACGGAATGTCATTTGTTGTTTTACCCACTCCATTTTGTCGGTGCTTTCCACTTGCCGCCATCTTGCCTGGCTTTCTAGCAGGGTCGCTTGCCGGGCCTCCGACCTTGCTTCCTGCATCTCCATGACCTTCATTAAGTCAGATTTCCTTCTTTTCACCCTTGGGCCATCCGCCAAAGGGCCAGCCTTTCTGGAACCTTCCTGATCAGCTTCCAAAGGGGCAGCTTCCTCAGCATCCTTGGCATAATAATGATAACAATAATGAGAGTATTTATAATGCACCTATCTTATATACGAGAACTCAAAGCACACACTCACATCATTCACCTATATATGAAAGCTTTAACAAGGACTACTAACAACACAACAGGCAATAGACAAGTATACGCAAAATGTCAACTAATAGCCCCAAAAAGAAACGCATGTATTTGAAAGTTGGATTTCATTTTAATCAATTTCAAACGACGATTACAAAATATATAATACCGCAGACTGCTATGAAAATATTTGGCGAATGCACTGACCATGGCGCACGTGCAAAACAACTTTAACAAGCACCGCGAGAAAGCTTACAGTGTAGCAATCTTAGGCACTGAACACCGCAGACAATTTACAGTTGTGAAAACAAAACATGGCATGTGTAGACTGCTACACTAGACACATGCACTCACTGTACATGTGTAGATTGCCACACTAGACACATACATACACTCACTATCCATGGACAGACTGCCACACTAGGCACATGCACTCACTGTACATGTGCAGACTGCCACACTAGACACATGCACTCACTGCCCATGTGTAGATTGCCACACTAGACACATGCACTCACTGCCCATGTGTAGACTGCCACACTAGACACATACACTCAATATCCATGTGTAGACTGCCACACAAGACACATGCACTCACTGTCCATGTGTAGATTGCCACACTAGACACATACATACACTCACTGTCCATGTGTAGACTGCCACACTAGACACATGCACTCACTGTCCATGTGTAGATTGCCACACTAGACACATACATACACTCACTATCCATGTGTAGACTGCCACACTAGACACATGCACTCACTGTCCATGTGTAGATTGCCACACTAGAAACATGCACTCACTGTATATGTGTAAATTGATACACTAGACACATGCACTCACTGTCCATGTGTAGATTGCCACACTAGACACATACATACACTCACTGTCCATGTGTAGACTGCCTCACTAGACACGTGCACTCACTGTCCATGTATAAACTGCCACCATACATGCATGCACTCACTGTCTGTGTATGGACTGTCACACTAGACACAAGCATTCACTGTATATGTATAGACAGCCACACTACACACATGCACTCACTGTACATGTGAAGACTGCCACACTACAAATGTGCAGTTACTGTACATGTATAGACTGCCACACTACAAATGTGCAGTCACTGCACATGTATAGACTGCCACACTATACACATGCACTCACTGTCCATGTGTAGACTGCCACACTACACACATGCACTCAATGTCCATGTGTAGACTGCCACACTAGATGCATGCACTCACTGTACATGTATAGACTGCCACACTAGACACATACACTCACTGTACATATATAGACTGCCACACTAGACACATGCATTCACTGGCCATGTGCAGACTGCCACACTACACACATGCACTCACTGTCCATGTGTAGACTGCCACACTAGACACGTACACTCACTGTCTGTATGTGGGCTGCCACACTAGACACATGCACTCTCTGTCCATGTATAAACTGCCACACTAGACACATGCACTCACTGTCCATGTATATACTGCCACACTAAACATATACCCTCACTGTCCATGTATAAACTGCCACACTAGACACATACACTCACTGTCCATGTATAGACTGCCACACTAGACACATGCACTCACTGTCCATGTGAAAACTGCCACATCAGACACATGCACTCACTGTACATGTGTAGACTGCCACACTAGACACATGCACTCACTGTCCATGGGCAAACTGCCACACTAGACACATGCACTCACTGTTCATGTGTAGACTGCCACACTACATACATGCACTCACTGTCCATGTATAAACTGCCACACTACATACATGCACTCACTGTCCATGTGTAGACTGCCTCACTAGACACATACACTCACTGTCTCAGTGTCTGTATGTGGGCTGCCACACTAGACACATGCACTCTCTGTACATGTATAAACTGCCACACTACACGAGTATATATAGCAAAATCTTGTCCATGACATATACCTACTAGGCTTCTACCCTATAAATAATCCCCGGCACCTACAGATTCCTGAATCAAAAGTTTCAGCAGAGTACAGACTAACAGAATGAGATGAGACTTACCGTTTGTGCGGCGTTCTTGGAAATCGATCCGAATTACTTCCCTTCGTTTGGGCTTTTTTCTTGGTCTCCTTCCAAAAAAGAACTCACGAAAGTTTACCAAGAGTTGCGTACCTTCGTTCACAAAAAAAAATTTCGTTTGCTGTTCTATGGCACATTTGGCAAACGAAGTTGGTTACATTCTTGTGTTGCGCGCGCACCCTCATTTACATACCAACTCGACCAAAGCCAAGTTGTGGAGGACGCATCTATGTCTCTATAGTTTCGCTCTGTTTGGTTTATATGTCCTGGTGAAGACATAATTAAAGCTGTGTCCATTGGAAACAAGAAGACGCGCCAGCGGCAAATATGAGAAAAAGGGATCTTACAGTTCTCCTACATTGGTGCTACATGCTCGAGATGAGGCAATACAAGTTTGATTTTCATGCATTTGAACGTATTTTTCAGGCAAATGCTACGAGAAGATGAAAAGTGTGTGTTCCTGGCATGCCATTTTGCAAAAACATGTAAATGACCCTAATTGACACCCCCCTCCCACCCACCCCATCCCCTTAACGCGTGTTTGCGTGTGGCGCCAAATCGCCTTGCACGTGTTAGGATGGGGTTTTCGTGCTGGCGGGTAACATCTAAAATACTGAAACTTAATCTGGCTTTACAAGGACCTAATATAACGTATTAGAGCAACTTGTGACCTTTCCCCTCCGTCTCATACAACAACGTCTTCCGGTATCTCCCTCTTCAGCATGAACCTGTTGTCTTCGTGTTTTTAGCACAACCACTCGCATAGACGGTGCCATATCTAGCAGGCATAGAGAAAGAGATTCAAAGAACCAGTCTCCATGTCTGCGAATAATAGGGCTCTGTGTGCCATAGACTATCACCAAGTCCAGAAAAAAATCTTCGGCGATGTTCTGCAGCTGTCAGGCCACGTACCCCAGTTATCTAGCCCTGCTTCCTGTTGAATTAAGCGAGAACAACTTTCAGAGGAAGCAAGGTAGCGAGGGAGCCCATCTCCTGCATGTAAGTGTGAACGTGAGTGCACGCTGATGTGTGCATACCCACGTGTCTCCCGATGGCGCATGTGTGCCCTTTGGGACCCCAGGCACGAGGACCACACATTCCAGATAAGCAGATGCATATGTATATGTGAAGAGTTTCAGTCTATGTGGACGAGTGGGTCTAAGGTAGCAGGAGCGTGTATGTGTGCATGTGACATCTGTGTGCAAACATCTGCTTGTTTTTATTCTGAGAAAGATCAGACGCTTTCAGGGATACTGTATTTCCCCATTGTGCAAAGAGAATCAATTTGCTGCATAACACTCGAGGGCTACACGCTAGCGTTCACCAGCAACGACTCGGACCAGACCAGTGCGACAGGTGTCAAAAAGGAGAATACAGGAGCGAACTACAAGAACGTGGTTGTCCGAGAGAGAAGATTTCTCAAGACTGCTCTTTCAAGCAGGTGTTTTTGTCAGGCTGTCTTCCCCTCACCTCGCCACGATACTCTCAGCACGCACACATGCACGTGAGCGCATGCATACTTGCATGTACTCACATAATCATTCAGGAAACATAGATGTTTCTGGTAGCACAGCGTGGGAAGCCGCTGAGTCCATTCTGTTTGATTTGGGTAAGAACAACACCTGCACTCATGCAGTGGCATTTCCCCCTCGCCACAAAGGTGCCACGGCAGGAAAGGAAGAGACTTTGAAGCGAAGGTAGAGGGTCCGGAATTCTCTGTGTGCTGTCATCTCCTCTCCCAGCCCCATCCATAATCAAGCTCCATCGTCTACCTGCCTCTGTAGTCGCTATCTCCCAAATGTCACGTTAGGCCAGAAGCCAGCAGTACCCTCGAAGTGCGTGGAGGTGTGTTCGAGGAGAGAGAGAGAGGGGCAATTTTTTATTTATTTATTTATTTATTTATTTATTTTTTTTTTGGGGGGGGGGGGGGGAAGTATCAGAGACCGTCTCAGACCCAGAACGTTGCATCAAAACCAGGCAGGTGACGTGGGCGCAGAGAGGTCAGGGTCGTAAGATGACCTCATGAGCTTAGGGCACTGAAGGGGAATGTGTGGCGGAAAGGGGGGGGGGGGGGACACTG
Organism: Theodoxus fluviatilis; assembly: GCA_034096865.1. Taxonomy (NCBI): domain Eukaryota; kingdom Metazoa; phylum Mollusca; class Gastropoda; order Cycloneritida; family Neritidae; genus Theodoxus; species Theodoxus fluviatilis. Next base: position 10,547 of record JAWQFJ010006409.1, on the reverse strand, counting down.
AAGGTGGGCATTGAAGGGCATAGCGGGGTTACACAGTGAGGGCATAAGGGGGAGGGGGATGGGAAAAGAGGGGTAACCTGCGTCGGTGCCTGCCACTGAAGCACGTCCCTAGCTGTGGAAGCGCAAAGCGTGACCTTCCATACACGCCTGTTGCGCACGGCGCATTCTTCCCTTGCTGCTCGCTCTGTCTACACACATGCACATCATTGCTGGGACAAGGATATCGCAAATGACAAAGCAACAGAGAATGTTTTCTGTTGCAACGTCGGCAAAACAAGCACTCCGCGATTCGCCATAACCCCTGGAGGCAAGCTGTGAAGATGAGTAAGGCGCTAGCTTCGAGAAGAAGGAAACATTTGTTCGCGAACAACCTAACCGAGATTCACGGTCTATCCAGACAGAGGATGAAGTGTTAAAAAAGCACTGCTTTAGTACACCGGCTACACATGCTGTGGCATTCACAGTAAATCGTACATTGTATGTTGTCTACAGACAGTTTCTGGCAAATGGCACTCAATGGCTTTCTTTTTACAGACCCCTTTGCCTATCTGCCTCTCCCTGACTGGATACTGTCTCTAACGATTCGCTAACCTACTAATCAACGTTGTCGCTGGTTAGTTAGCTACTTGACAGGGAGTTTAGCCGACTTGCTGCAAGGTTGTTTTGTAAGATTTTGTTATTACAAAGTGGATTTTCTGAATATGGTACTACTTCCTCTTGTCAACATCTTATACCGCGCTAAGTTGACATTATCGGCCGGTGCCTGCAGGATCTTTGAGGCTTCACAGCTGGTAGGTGCTTCTACGCCCAGAACTGATATCAGTGTTATGGGTGCATTTCACAAACGCCAGCTCCTCTGAGTACTCTTCTCTTCAAAAAGCACCATGGCTACAGAGCTGTACATGTATATAGAGGCCTGCTCCAGTAGTTCAGTCATCACCTGTAATCATGGTGGCCGAGCTCAGTCATCACCTGTACTCAAGGTGGCCAGGCAGAGGCGCTTTGTGTTTGTTCCGCGTGAGCTGTTCAACACTGATCTGCGGGGGAAAGTGGAACAGTCTTGCCGCACTCTTGGACTCTAAACGTGGTTTTGAGGGAAATGACAGGAGCCAGCCGTGTGGGCCGTACAACTAGTCAGGATCAACTCGGGTCGATATGGTTACACCTGATACTCAGCTCTGCCTCCACTTCCTGGTGATCTGCCACAGCATCTGTTTCCGCCGTGCTTGACCGATCCACCGCCAGAGCTATGAAGCTTGCCAGAGTCTAGCACCAATCGCAGAATCTCATAATGGCGAGAAGCACGTGTTGCCAGCAAGGGTGCTGTTGCGCAAGTAAGACTATTGCGTCCACGGCACTGTTGAGCCACTGAACCTTGTCTATGCTGCCATGGTGGAACCGATCTGTCGCTTTGAACAGCCTTCGGCATTGGGGAAGTGCCCGTAGGTGGCGGCTGTTGTGCAAGACTGCCAAGCTCTGGTAGCTCTGGAAACAAGGCGAGGGCTGAGGACTGAGGTCTACGACCTCCAGCCATCAGTCTTCAGCCGTCAGTGCCAGGGATAGAAGCCCAGGCACCGCTCTGCAGTGTCTGCGTTCTGGTCGCCCTTTCGTTTGCTCCCTCCTTTCTGAGAATCAAGGTAAAGAGAGCAGATGATGACTTTGTACGGCGAACGTTGACATCGATGACCGGCTTTTCTGTTGTGCTTGACTTAACTTACACTTCTTTAACTTTCGCCGATCGTTCTGAATGCGGTCTTTGACCTTCATGTCCTCCATTTTGCCCATGTCCGTCTTCCTCCATACGCGCACACGTACTCACGTAAGCAGGTATGTACGCTCCCATGTGCGCTTGTTCGAACACACAAAAGCTCGCACGCACACACAGTTATGCAATACGCACACACACGCAAGAACTAATGCGTGCAAGCATCCATGTGCGCGCACATGCTTCCAAAGAATTTTTCTTGCTAGAGGGATGGATGGATGGATAGCGTTTTACGGCCTATAGCCTTTGTAGGTTATTTAAGCAAGAAAATCACTGTAACAGTTTAGAGTTAATGCAAATCAAGTCACGATGTCCCTAGTTATTCGCCTCATACGAATCGCGTAGGGAGACGCGGTGGGTTAATTCTTACCCCGAAGCCCTAGGGGGATGCTAGAGGGAAGAACTCTGCACTCTATGAGCATGAACATTTTTATGAGACTGTTTTCTATTCCCAGAAAGAGTACATCCGCCAGTCGGCCTACCCGACCTGCCCAGCCACAGCTGTGGGCACAGACCAAGGGTGGAGAAATATTTCCAGTCACTCTGCCCCCTCCCCAACATTCGACATGGCTCACCCACGCGTTGCAGTGGAGCGCTCGTCCAAGACCCACATAGAAAGGGTGCGCAAAGAGGCTCAGAGCTGTGATGTGTTGGCAGTCCTACCTCCATCACAGCCCTGTGCACAGCGCCAGCACTCCTGCCTAATTGGAAAGCCAAGCCTGTTTTCGTCACCCCACCCCTATCCCAAGACCAGACCAGACGCTGCACCAAGCGCATTCCGTGTTTGCTATCGGAAGGAGCACGCCATCTCCAACATCCACCCTGCTCTCTGCGCCTGGCAGAGCGCCCTCCCTGATGCTGTTGCGCTCCTCTCTCTGTCTCATCCTCATCGCCCGCTCTGCCCAGAGATTGCAACGCCTTCCCACGTGGTTGAAGTACGGCACTATTGCCTCCTGTTCTGCGCACGCACCGTCCCAGTCAAAGTTTTTCAGGCTTGGACCTACTGCCCTCCAGTCTTTCTCAAACCCCTTGTTTAGTCATACGTAGGAGAAGCCATACTTACATAAAAAGTTTTTAATATGCTCCACCCAGTTTAGATTATGTGAAATATTTGAGTTTTGCAACATGAGATATGCCTGTTTGGGTAATCTTGTAGATGACATAGTAGAAAGCCTGAGCCAGTATATTACTGCCCTAGTGATGTACGAGACAGACAGAGGGTATCTTCCAAGATCCCCGTACAACATGTGGTTTGGTGTCCGTGTGTCCACACCGAGAAGTCTCTTGCAGGCGAACGTATGAACCTTCTCGATTTTATCTGCATTACCTAGGCCCCATATCTCGGAGCCATAGAGTAAGGTCGACTGCACCTGCAAGTCGAAGATCTTAAAAAACACTTTGAGGTCAAAAGTGTGTAAGCTCCACATAGCCTTCAAAATTTGGACAGACTTCAGTTTTCCTTTTGTGGCCAGATCTTCAGTACACATGTTCATAGATAACTTGGTGGAAAAGACAAAGCCAAAATACTTATACTGATTGACTACTTCTTGAGTCCTATTGTCAAGAAACCATTTTCACCTTTCGCTAGGTGACCACCCTTACGAAAATCCATAACTTTTGTTTTTCCTATGTTGATTTTAAGAGCTAATGACTGGGACACATTGCTCAAGTTATCTAGTTGATTTTGTAGTCCAGAAGGAGTGGTCGAGAGAAGAGCTACGTCATCTGCAAATAAGAGAAAGTAGAGTTCTCTCGTTCCCGGCAGAAGCTGGACGCCATGTTTACCGTACATGCGGACGTAGTCTGCAACCGAGTTCATGTACAGAGCGAATATTATCGGGCTCTCCAAGGCTCCTTGCTTCACGCCTGCTGGGCATTTGAAGAAATCTGATAATGTCCATTTCCACCTGACACATGCCTGGACATTAGCATACATAGCCTTCAACATTCTAATGAATTTTGCTGAAAGACCTACGTCTTCGAGGGCATGCCAGAGAAGATTCCGGTTCACAGAATCAAAAGCCTTCTCATAGTCAATGAAGGCTACGTAAAGCTTCCCGCGTCGGTCGCCGTAGACACACTTGAGGATCATGGAATACAGCGTGAAAATGTGGTCAACTGTTGAGTGATCCAGCCTGATGCCTGCCTGTTCGGGACAGATTTTGCTTTGGGCCTCCGCCCAGAGGCGCAAACGACTGGTCAGTATGGAAGAAAATATCTTGCTAAGCGTGCTTAGTAAAGATATACCTCGATAGTTGTTTGGATCTGATCTAAATCCTTTTTTGAACAGCGGAATTATGACAGAACTAGAACATTCGTTTGGAAAGGACTGTGTGTCAAATAGTGCATTAAATACCTTTGTCAAGAAAGGTCCAATCAAGTCACATGCCATTTTATAACACTCGCCTGTGATTTCGTCTAGACCTGGCGATTTCCCAGGTTTGATTTTGTGTATGACCGTCTTAACCTCTTCCAATGAAATGCCATCGTCCAGTTCATTCACCCTCTGGTCATCCGCGACCTCACGAGTGTTTACTCTGCCAGCCACTGAATCAGATTTATCGTCCAAGTATCGATGAAACAGAGCTTCAAAGTGTTCTTTCCAAATGTTTATGTTGATGTCGACATGAGGAGGTGGCCTGCTTGTTGCCCGTCTCACGAGTGACCAAAATTTATTAGAGTCTCTGATGCTGTCGAGAATAGAGATCCGACAGGAAGTGAAATAGTTTATTTTCTTCTCGCGGATGATGTATTTATAATCCTTTCTGGCGCTTACATACCTTTCTTTGCATGCTAGAGATTTCAGTAAGAGAGAGAGAGAGAGAGGGAGAGGGAGAGAGAGAGAGAGAGAGAGAGAGAGAGAGAGAGAGAGAGAGAGAGAGAGAGAGAGACCTACCCTCCACACCCTCGCCTTCATAGGTCATCTGCACTTCGTGCATGCCCGCTTTGCGCGGCTCGTACTGGATGCAGATGGTGCCATCGTTGTTGTCCCGCACCTTCAAAGCTAGGCTCGTCTCAGAAGGCATGGTTCACTGCAACATAGACATGACATGGTCACTGCAACATAGACAAGGCATGATTCACTGCAACATAGACAAGGCATGGTTCACTGCAACATAGACATGACATGGTTCACTGCAACATAGACATGACATGGTTCACTGCAACATAGACAAGGCATGATTCACTGCAACATAGACAAGGCATGGTTCACTGCAACATAGACACGACATGGTTCACTGCAACATAGACATGACATGGTTCACTGCAACATAGACAAGGCATGGTTCACTGCAACATAGGCACGACATAGTTGACTGCAACATAGACATGACATAGTTGACTGCAACATAGGCATGACATAGTTGACTGCAACATAGACACGACATAGTTGACTGCAACATAGACACGACATAGTTGACTGCAACATAGACATGACATGGTTGACTGCAACATAGACATGACATGGTTCACTGCAACATAGACACGACATAGTTGACTGCAACATAGACATGACATAGTTGACTGCAACATAGACACGACATAGTTGACTGCAACATAGACACGACATAGTTGACTGCAACATAGACATGACATAGTTGACTGAAACATAGACATGACATAGTTGACTGCAACATAGACAAGGCATGGTTCACTGCAACATATACATGACATGGTTCACTGCAACATAGACATGACATAGTTGACTGCAACATAGACATGACATAGTTGACTGCAACATAGACATGACATAGTTGACTGCAACATAGACAAGGCATGGTTCACTGCAACATAGACATGACATAGTTCACTGCAACATAGACATGACATAGTTGACTGCAACATAGACATGACATAGTTGACTGCAACATAGACAATAAGTATGCAGCGTTTACAAAATATAATTCACTGTTGCAAAAACATGACATGGTTTACTGAGACATAGGCAAGACACGTGCAAATGCAGTGCTGAGAAAATTTGCTTCAATGCTTCAAAGACACGATAAGGTTCACTTCAACATGGAGTAGACATATTTCAATGCAACTTTGATGAAATATCATTCATCAGGAGAGAGAGAGAGAGAGGGGAAGAGAGAGAGAGAGAGAGAGAGAGAGAGAGAGAGAGAGGGAGGGAGGGAAAAAGAGAGAGGGAGTGATGGAGAGAGAGAGACAGAGAGAGAGAGAGAGAGAGAGAGAGAGAGAGAGAGAGAGGGAGGAGAGAGAGAGAGAGAGTGATATATATATATATATATATATATATATATATATATATATAGAGAGAGAGAGAGAGAGAGAGAGAGAGAGAGAGAGAGAGAGAGAGAGAGAGAGGAGAGAGAGAGAGAGAGAGAGAGAGAGTAAGTTTGATGCCTCGTCTCGTATTTCTGCAATGCAAAAAAACGGTACAAATCATGTATACAGGCATGACTCATTAAGCCTCGGGGGAATGAGATGTTTTTGTTTGCTGTATGCTAAGTAATGCAGGCGGGTAAAATTCTTCCTTTTCAATATAAGTGCCAAATTAGCAGTTTCTATGCTTCTGTTAGCCACATATGCAAAACTCCCGTGTGCAATATCAGTCTCCAAAAAATCTAAGATCTAATCATGTCCTGTTTTAAAATTCTAGCATGGGATAAGGAGGAACTTCTTGCTTTTTGCGTAGCCTACTCCATTTGAGAGAGAGAGAGAGAGAGAGAGAGAGAGAGAGAGAGAGAGAGAGAGAGAGAGAGAGAGAGAGCTCTCGCGCTCGCGCGCGCACGCGCGCACAGAGAGGGGAAGTCGGGCAGACAAGCAGACGATGAGGTAGAGGTCAATGCACCTCGTGGATGCTAATGTTCTCGATTCCAGGACTTGACATTTTGTGCGAAATTCAGACTAAGCAAGGACCGAAGATGAAGTCAGGACGGTTGATGCCAGCCAGGATATTTCACTCCAGCACGAGTCCACCTGTTGTCTGACTTGCCTCAGCGCTTCTGGCAGGGAAACTTTCACCTCGACTGCAGGCAATTGCCTTCCCCGATCATTTCACCACATCCCTTGCCCGACAGTAGGAGTCATAAAAAACACTTCACCATGGGAGGAGAATCAGTTTACCTCCTGTTTTCCGCATTGTTCACTCTTGAGCTGATCCACGTCTTCGTGCGCGCGTCTTTTGCATTCATGCGTGCATGTTTTGAAGTGCGCGTGCTCATTTTGCACACGCATATGACCGCGTTGACGTTTACATATCACCACGGAAAGACAGCACTGCAGATCTCTCTCTCTCTCTCTATCTCTCTCTCTCTCTCTCTCTCTCTCTCTCTCTCTCTCTCTCTCTCTCTCTGTCTCTCTTCCTCTGTGCGTGTTTATTTGTGTGTGTGTGTTTGTTTGCTTGTGTTTTAAGAAGAGAGTGCCGAGACAAGTAGTGGCAACATATAACCTTAGCAAGATGCATACTTTTTTTCCTGAGCTGTTTCGCTCTCCTTGGGCGAAGTTCTAAAACAGCCTGTGCTGAATAGTTGTCTGGGAATCTTAGTTTGGGTTGTGACTACTTCAGAAACGAGTTGGATGTTTGCTGTGGTCTCCAACTGCGTTGTAGATCAGTTGGAACTTTGCCACGAGTTTTGAATGCGAGAGAAATTTACTGGAATGTTGCTAGGCTCTGACTTATTTAGAGATGTGTTGGAATCTTGCTGTGATGCATCGGCATTTTGATGTGACCTCTGACTGGCTTGCAGAAGCACTGGGATATTGAAGGCTCTGACTGTCCTAGACTTATCATGTTGGAACCTTGTAATGGGCCTTGTATTAGACGTGTTGGAATCGTGTTGGATCTAACTGTATTAGGCGTGCATTGATCTATTTGACATGAATTGTAATTTGGTGGGCTTTGATCTATTTGAAATTAGTTGGAATTAAGTGGGCTTTGACCCTATTTGACATGACTTGGAATTTGGTGAGCTCTGATCTGTTTCACATTAGTTCGTATTTGGTGGCCTCTGACTGTATTAAACGTGGGTTGGAATCTTGTGAGCTCTGACTCTATTATTTTGATATGCACTGGATATTTATTGTGGGTTACGACTGGACTGAACCGAGTCTTGCAAGGATTGTGGCGGTGTGGTTGAAGTGCTGCGCCGTGCTGCAGTGTAGAGGAAGTAAGGGGAAGCAGGATGGATGGCCATGCTTCAATGGTGCCTCACTTGTCTTCGCTGCTCTCCTGACTGGGAGCGTGCCAGGCTTGATGTCAGAGAGGGACGCCATGAGGTCTGGGCAGGCGGGCTGAGAGTGGCAGGCTTGAGAGGGGAGACAAGTCTCCAAAGAGCCCCAGCTCGCATTACACAGCACCCACTAGAGAGCGATAAGATTGACATCTCCTGGCAATGCACTTGCCAAGCACTGCTTGTAGCACGCACTGATGCACGGACGCACCGGCACTCCAGAAGCAAAGAAGCCCAATGAAGTAATCAGCTGTATAGTGTTTTCCTCTCAAACTTTTAGAATTAAAGGAGTTCAGCGTCAAAGAAACCTATTTCAGGTGGGCTCTGCCGAGCAGATATCACTAATGGAGCAGGTGAACAAGCTTTTTACCCCTACAGCAATAACACAGATCAAAGTGCCAAAAGCCAAAAGCGCGACCGAAAGCATGAACTGACGAAATCAATAACAACGTGAGTGCAAGCCAGCTGTCACGCATTCTTTTCTCCAACCGCAGGACGAGTAATTAATGTCATCTGTTTCCATCACCCTCTTATTCTCTGTCTCTGCTCACCTCTGCTATCACCAACTCTTTCTTGCTCTTTCCTGGTCTTTATTTTCCTCACTTCTTCACAGCCCAGCGATTACAGTGCTCGTCCTCAATGGCTTGTAACAAAGCTTCACAGAACGGCCATGAGCCAGCATCTGCTTGGAATCCTCCCAAGGAGTGGAGCTGATATTGGTGTTTGATTGTGTGTCCTTCAATCTGTCACTGTGTTTGTCGTCAGGATCCACTCAAGGATTGATTGCGTGGTCCAATCGAGACAAAGATGAAAACAAAACTAGCACTATATATGGTAATAAGTCGCGATATACAACCATTACTGCCATCTTTCATCATTGTCATTTTTCCCCATCGTATCTTTCACTGTTCGCCGCACAACCCCCCACTCCCACACCCACCCACCCCCCCACCCCCGCTCCCCTCTCTCACTCTCTCTCTACTTTAATCAATCACGACTCGTCTTCAGTGTCTCTTGTACTTCTACACAGACTACAGCAAGTTAATTCTAACGTAACTCCCTTCCCTCGAAATGTTTAATAATGCCACATGACAGTGCCAAACATGTCAAGAGCTGATGCCATGTAGAAACGAAAATTGCGTGAATCAAACGATGTCCTCAGTGTCCAGTATTGGTACATCGCACGCACAACCATCCACGGGCCGAATGAGGTAGGTGTGTGTGTGCGCGCGCGCGGGTGCGGGTGCGTGCGTGTGTGTGTGTGTGTGTTTGCGTGTTTATATGCATGCATGTATGTATGTATGTATGCATGTATGTGTGTATGGGTGTATGTATGTATGTATGTATGTATGTATGTATGTATGTATGTATGTATGTATGTATGTATGTATGTATGTATGTATGTATGTATGTATGTATGTATGTATGTATGTATTAATGTATGTATGTATGTATGTATGTATGTATGTATGTATGTATGTATGTATGTATGTATGTATGTATGTATGTATGTATATGTGTGTGTGTGTGTGTGTGTGTGTGTGTGTGTGTGTGTATGTATGTATGTATGTATGTATGTATGTATGTATGTATGTATGTATGTATGTATGTATGTATGTATGTATGTATTAATGTATGTATGTATGTATGTATGTATGTATGTATGTATGTATGTATGTATGTATGTATGTATGTATGTATGTATGTATGTATGTATGTATGTATGTATGTATGTATGTATGTATGTATTAATGTATGTATGTATGTATGTATGTATGTATGTATGTATGTATGTATGTATATGTGTGTGTGTGTGTGTGTGTGTGTGTGTGTATGTATGTATGTATGTATGTATGTATGTATGTATGTATTAATGTATGTATGTATGTATGTATTAATGTATGTATGTATGTATGTATGTATGTATGTATGTATGTATGTATGTATGTATGTATGTATGTATGTATGTATGTATGTGTGTGTGTGTGTGTGTGTGTGTGTGTGTGTGTGTGTGTGTGTGTGTATGTATGTATGTATGTGTGATGGTGTGGTCTGAAGGCTGCAGGTAGGCAGACTTCTCTGTGAGGAAGAAGGCGAGCACGTTCGGCGTTTCCAACACTTTATTCAGCCTGTGTTGTCTACCCAGATGGTAGCGGGTCTGGCTTAACATGCACTCCTCCCTCTATTTATTGGGATCGACAAGAGTAGGTACAAAGAAGGAACCGGAAGGGTTCACTTCCGGAGGACTCTCAGACAAAGGACGGAAGTTCTCTCTTCCGGTGAAAGAGGAGAGGGGGGAGGGATAGCGATGGAGAACAACAGGGGGCGGAGAGGCGTAGATCTGTCCGCTCCTAAACTGACCTCTGCTGACCTCTTGGAGACAAACATGTCAGCCAGCGTCCAGCCCAGCGCCGATGAGTGGCCACAGCGGGAGACGAGGGGAGCGAGAGAGAGAGAGAGGAGGCGTGGGAAAGAGAGAGAGAGAGAGAGAGAGAGAGAGAGAGAGAGAGAGAGAGAGGATAGTTACATGGCAAGGGATTGATAAAAATGAGAGCAAATAATTCAGTAGGGAGGGATTTCCTCTT
>JAWQFJ010006407.1:115000-125715 GCA_034096865.1 Theodoxus fluviatilis | reverse complement strand
ATATATATATGTCGTGGCTAAAAGTCGGAATTGCCTAAATCTGGGAATTAGGCACAGCTGTTGCCTATTTCAAGGAATAGGCAACAGCACTGCCTAATGTCTGAACTCAAGTTTCTCGCTTGCCTATAACGCGAAATAGGCAGCCTAATACGCGAAATAGGCAGCCTAATACGCGAAATAGGCAAAACGTGCCTATTTCACGTATTAGGCAAAAACTGAATAGATCTTTCTTCATTAAGCCAAGAAAATACGCGAATTAGGCTGCCTAATTCACAGATTAGCCAAGAATTGCCTGTTCCGTGTAAAATATTTTCTCTTTGGCAATGTTGTAAACTTCAATTAATTGCTAGTCAAATGATTGTTTAAATACATGTATTGACTACTGAGCATTTTAGTAACCTGAGCTGATATCCTCTCTAACGTTTGAATAAAGTTTCAGACTGTCCTGTGTTGAATAATTCAGATCTGACCAAGACAATATTTTTTTTCTTTTTGTGACAACAAATCATAGAAAATAAAAACTCAAGCCTCACAAGCTATAATTTTTCCAGTTGTTCAGAAGAGAAGCTGACACCTTGACAGCACAGTGAAATTTCCTTAGAAGGATGGCCGATGAATTTAAGGAGAGGTTTGAAAAACACCTTCGAGAAGGAAACTATTCAAAATGGGTTCTGCCTGATGAGGATACTTACAAGCTGATAATTGCACTGCTGTCAAAGGATGCACCTTTGAACCGAAGATTCTATTATGTCAAGGAGAGATTCGAAGTTATCAGCCTCGGAGGGGTGAAAAAAGTGATCAAGGTACGTCTCTCTCTCTCTCTCTCTCTCTCTCTCTCTCTCTCTCTCTCTCTCTCTCTCTCTCTCTCTCTCTCTCTCACCCACCCACCCCATGCGCTAGTGTGTGTGTGCGTGTAGAACGGTTCACATTCAACAGAATGTGATAACATTCAACAGAATGTGATAATAACCACTAACGACGGCGATGATGAGGAGGATAATGATGATGACGACGACGACGATTATGTTGATGATGATAATGATGTTGATGGTGATGATGGCGATGTTGATGATGATGATGACGATGGTAGTGGTGATGATGATGATGATGATGATGATGATGATGATGATGATGATGATGATGATGATGATGATGATGATGATGATGATGATGATGATGATGGATTATGTTGATGATCCTCCTTACATCTAGGAATGACTGAGCGCAATAGGCCATTTGCTGATTTAAATAAAGTAATGCGTGCTTCCATGCCATTTTTCAGCTCCGGAAGGATTCTGACAAGGCTGTGCAGTACCTCCTGAAAGCCACAGAAATATTTGATGTGCTCATGGACGCACACGTGTCAACGGGTCATGGATGAGAAAATAAGTTGAGGTACTTCTTGAGTGAAAAGTACTATAATGTGACCCAAAATATGATCGCTGCTTTTGTGCAGAACTGTGATACTTGTCAGAAAAGAAAACAAAACCCAACAAAGGTCTTGTTGTCCGACCTCTCAAATCAAAAGATGTGGCAGAGAGAGGCCAGGTTAATTTGATCGTGATGGAATCCTCTCCTGACAGGCGTTATAAGTACATTCTCAATTGCCAAGATCACTTTTCAAAAATGGTGTTCTTGCGCCCTATGACGTCAAAGACAGCGTCCGAAACGGCTTACAACCTCATTGATATTTTTTGCATGATATCTCCCCCAGCAGTGCTTCAAAGTGACTGGTCGAGAATTTGTTGCCTCGGTCATTGGCGAGTTGAAGGAAATGTGGCCTAAACTGACCATTGTGCATGGATCCCCTCGGCATCCCCAGAGCCAAGGCAGTGTGGAGAGATCAAATTGTGACGTCAAGCAAATGCTGGTAGCCTGGACCATTGATAATGACTCATCTCAATGGGCCGAGGGTTTGCACTTTGTTATGTTGCAGAAGAACAGCTCTTCTCACCGAAACCTTCAAAACAGAACCCCACTTGAAGTTTTCTGCAGGCGAATAGGTTCGTCAGGACTGGAAAGAACATCCCTGCCGAAGGACGTCATTTCCAGGCTTGAAAAAGAAGAAGAACTCATCGACCTGTTGAACGCAGGATCTCTCCCAACCAGTGCCGGTTATGACGACGATGAAACTGTAGATCCATAAACATCGAGGGAAGCCTCCAATGCCACTGTGCACGCATCCACTGACGCCTTGAATGTCACTGTGCCACAGTTCCAGCGGCATCAACTGACGCCTTAAATGCCACTGTGCCCACAGATCCAGAGACATCCATGGAAGCTTCTAGCGCCAATGGGCCCGCAGATTCACCGACAGACAGGCTTGACAGACATTTGACTCTCATGCAGGAAATTCGGAAGGACGCCACTGAGGATCAAAACAAAAGTAGGGCGGAAATGCTCAGAACCACTGTAGCAAGTCTGGCACCACTCGCATCAGGCGATCCAGTTCTCATTCCTGTCAGTGATTTTGATCGTGGCCGACTGGATTGCAGAAATGTCCCTGGGGTCGACATCAGCGTACAAAACGACAAGTACCAGATCGGCACAACCCATGGCATCATCAACACGAGGTTCTCCAGGAATCGGATTATACAAGCAGATTTTCAGATATTCAGTTCCGACATGGTTGATGAGACACAAGTTCTCCCTTTCAGGCAAATTGCTGCCTTGCATTCAAAGCATGGTGGGCAAGGCTTTTCAAAATGTTCTTGTTTAGGACAGTGCAAAACTAGACGTTGCAACTGCATAAAAAACAAGACATTGTGCCACAGCCACTGCCACCCACGGAGTAAAGCCTGCAAAAATAAGCATGATTAAGTTGTTGTTTTTTTTGGTCTTGTTTTGTTGGTTTTTCCACCTTCACGTTTTTACATTAGTTCTGACATGGTCGATGTGACATTATTTTTTTCTTGAAGAAATAATTCTTTAAATTTACGGCTTTTTCAAATTTAATGTAATGTAACATTTGTTCTTTATTTTTCCTTGAAGAAATAATTCCTTGAATTTAAGGCGTTTTCATATTTAATGTAATGTAACATTTGTTCTTTATTTTTCCTTGAAGAAATAATCTTTTTCATATTTCTCTTTCAGTATGAGAGAGAGAGAGAGAGAGAGAGAGAGAGAGAGAGAGAGAGGGAGAGTGAGGGAGAGAGAGTGTACAGTGTGATTTTGGTCTTTATTATTTTTGCCTCTTTCCTTGAAGAAATAATTCCTTAAATTTTAGGCTTTTTCATTTTTAATATAATGTAACATTTTTTCTTTATTTTTCCTTGAAGAAATAATTCCTTAAATTTAAGGCTTTTCATATTTCTCTTTCGGTATGAGAGAGAGAGAGAGAGAGAGAGAGAGAGAGAGAGAGAGAGAGAGCGAGGAGGGGGAGAGAGAGAGAGAGAGAGAGAGAGAGAGAGAGAGAGAGAGAGAGAGAGAGAGAGAGAGAGAGAGAGAGTACAGTGTGATTTTGGTCCTTATTATTTTTGCCTCACCTTAAAAATAATGTTAAAAATACATGTTGAAAGCGACATCTGGATTTTTAAACGTATCACGCTCTCCTCTTCATAAGCTCTTCATTTCATTTTTGTGTGAGTGTGTGTGTGTTTGTTTTTTGTTGTTTTTTTTGTTGTTTTTTTGTTGGGGGGGGTTATTTTATCGCCTTTAATATTGACAGTAAAATATTTACATGAATACCACTTTTACTAACTGGTAAACCATGAGGACAAACGCATTTGCAACCCTCTATCAAGATATAATTTGAAACAATACTCACCCAAAACTACATCACACTAGTAAAGCAGAGCAAAAACTTACCAAACCAAAAATAAAAATGTCAAAAAGCTTCAAACAACAATGCAAAGAGAAGAAACTGAAAGCAAACAACAAAACTACAAATAATGCAATGGAACAGGCAATTCTTGGCTAATCTGTGAATTAGGCAGCCCAATTCACGTGTGTTCTTGGCTTAATGAAGAAACATCAATGTCAGTTTTTGCCTAATACGTGAAATAGGCACTTTTTGCCTATTTCGCGTATTAGGCTGCCTATTTCGCGTATTAGGCTGCCTATTTCGCGTTATAGGCAGGCGAGAAACTTTGAGTTCACAGATTAGGCACCGCTGTTGCCTATTTCAGGGATTAGGCAAAAGGCTGCCTAATTCCCAGATTTAGGCAATTCAGACTTTTAGCCACGACATATGTATATATATATATATATATATATATATATATATATATATATATATATATATATATATAGAGAGAGAGAGAGAGAGAGAGAGAGAGAGAGAGAGAGAGAGAGAGAGTATCCTCCTACATCTAGAAGACGCAGCAAAATGTGAAGCGTAAAGGCCTTCGCACACGAGGCAATTCCACAAAACACACACACGAACTGACAAAAATATCTCTCAATGGCAGAGCGCTATTTAGTTCCACTATTGCCAGCCGTAATTGGCTGCCACAATGACGCTTGCGATATTGCCAGGGTAAAATCGCCTCGTGTACGACGGCCTTAACCATCCTGCAGAGGGCAAGTAACTCCGCCAAGGACGGTGTCAAGCCCGGCTGCAAAAGGAGGAGAGTTGGGCGTGGGGCCAGCAACCCCACCCCGTAAAAAAGAGCTCGCTACAGAAACGCCAAGAAGAAACCCAACAGAAATCAAGGACCTGGGAGAAGATGGACCTCCAGCGGGAAGGAATATGACACCCGGCGGTGAAAGCCAAAGTCATCTGGAAGCCGTCAGGCCGACGACCATCGTCTCCACCAAGACCACCACTACCATCGGTACATGGAACGTGCGGACCATGTACGAGACCGGAAAGTCAGCACAAGTGGCCGCAGAGATGAAGAGGTACAACCTCACCATCCTGGGAATCAGTGAGGCAAGATGGACTGGTTCTGGGCAAAAACGACTGATTTCCGGTGAGTTACTGCTGTTCTCGGGGCATGAGAAAGACGACGCTGCACACACCCAGGGCGTGGCACTGATGTTGTCCAAGTCAGCACAGGGAGCCTTCCTTGGATGGGAAGCTCACGGCCCATGGATTATGACAGCCTCCTTTCGTACCAGGGAAAAGAGGATCAAAATGGACGTAATTTAGTGCTATGCCCCGGCGAACGACAGTAAGGAGGAGGAGAAGTATGACTTTTACAACAGGCTACTTACCATCTTTCAAGATAGGCCGAAGAGAAACATCATCATCGTAACGAGCGACTTCAACGCAAAGATAGGCAGTGACAACCGAGGTTTTGAGGAGATCATGGGGTAGCATGGGTTAGGCGAAATGAACGATAACGGAGAGAGATTTGCCGACATGTGCGCCACAAGCGACCTGGTCATCGGAGGAAGTGTTTTCAGCCACAGAAGGATACACAAGGCAACTTGGGTGTCACCAGACCTGCGGACGGAAAACCAAATCGACCACGTGTGCATCGTGAGGAAGTTTCGCCGCTCTCTTCAGGATGTACGCGCCAAACGAGGAGCAGATGTTGCTTCAGACCATCATCTCCTCGTTGCAAGATTGAAGTTGAAGCTCAAGAGGAACTGGACAAGGGGCTCCAGCCAGCGACAGAGTTACGACACCACAGCGCTAAAGGACAACAGAAAGCAGGAAGAGTTTAAGATCACCCTCTCTAACAAGTTCCAGGTCCTAGAAGAGCTGCTTGAGAAGGATACCACAGAACAACAGTGGCAAGGAGTGAAAGAAGCAGTTACATCAACATGCAAAGAAGTACTTGGACCAAGAATGCACAACCACAAAGAATGGATATCAGCAGAGACATTGAAGATCATTGAAGAAAGAAGAGAAAAGAAGACTGCTATGAACAACAGCAAAACAAGAGCAGCGAAGGCAAAAGCAAATGAAGAATATGCAGAAGCCAACAGAAGCGTGAAGCGCAGCATCAAGGCAGACAAGAAGAACTACATAGAGATGCTGGCAACAGAAGCAGAAGAAGCAGCTTACCATGGCAACAACAGAGACCTGTATTCAACAATCAAGAAACTCTCAGGGAAGTTCGCCAAGCCAGAGAGACCAGTCAAAGACAGGAACGGAAGAGTGATACCGGAAGAGGAATGACAGAAGAACAGATGGGTCGAACACTTCCAGGACTTGCTCAACAGACCAGCGCCTGCAAATCCACCAGACGTACCGCCAGCGGAAAGCAACCTGCCAATCGAGTGCGGTGCACCAACCAAGGAGGAGATCCGCAGCGCCATCAAACAACTGAAGAACAGCAAGTCTGCAGGACCTGACAGCATTCCGGCCCAGGCGCTGAAGGCGGATGTGGAGACCAGTGTGAAGCTCCTATACCCACTCTTCTACAAGATATGGGAAGATTAAGAAGTACCAGCGGACTGGAGAGAAGGATACCTCGTCAAACTCCCCAAGAAAGGAGACCTCAGTCCCTGCGCCAACTACAGAGGAATAATGCTGCTGTCCATCCCAGGGAAGGTGTTCAACCGCATCTTACTGAACAGGATGAAAGAAGCAGTCGACCCGCATCTCCGTGATCAACAAGCCGGCTTCCGCAAGGAAAGGTCGTGCACGGACCAGATAGCAACACTGCGCATCATCTTGGAACAGTCCTTGGAGTGGAACTCGCCCCTCTACGTAAACTTTATTGATTATGAGAAGGTGTTCGACAGTGTTGTCAGGCAGACCCTCTGGAAGCTCCTGAGACACTACGGAGTGCCGGAAAAGATCACGAACATCATCAAGAAGTCATACGAAAACATGACGTGCAGGATAGTTCATGGCCGACAACTCACCGACGCCTTTGAAGTACAAACCGGAGTGAGACAGGGCTGCCTGCTTTCACCCTTCCTGTTCCTGTTAGCGATCGACTGGATCATGAAGATGTCGACAGACCAGAAACGAAACGGCATCCAGTGGACTCTTTGGAAACAGCTAGACGATCTTGACTTTGCTGATGATCTGGCTCTCCTCTCTCATACCCAACAACAGATGCAGGAAAATACCAGCATTGTTGCGGACAACTCAGCAAGCCTGGGGCTCCACATCAACAGAGAGAAAAGCAAGGTTTTCAAGACAAATGCATCCAACAACACACCCATCACAGTTGAAGGCAATGCGCTGGAAGATGTGGAAAGCTTCACGTATCTCGGCAGCATTGTAGACAAGCAGGGAGGAACGGATGCAGACGTCAGAACCCGTATCGGCAAAGCCAGAGCAGCCTTCCATCAACTGAAGAAGATCTGGGGATCAAGCGCAATGACTACTACTACAAAGATCGGGGTCTTCAATACCATCGTGAAGCCGATCTTGTTGGACGGAGCAGAGACCTGGCGAACCACCGTCACCACCATGAAGAAAATCCAGGTCTTCATCAACACCTGCCTCAGGAAGATCCTCAAGATCCGCTGGCCAGAAAAAAATCAACAATGAAGAACTGTGGCTGAGAAACAGGCAACAGCCAGTTGAGGAAGACGTCCTTCAGAGACGCTGGCGATGGATAGGCCACACCCTTTGCAGACCTGCTTCCAACATCACCAGGCAAGCTCTCACGTGGAATCCACAAGGGAAGAGGAAGAGAGGGCGGCCTAGGAACACCTGGCGCCGTGATCTGGAGGCAGACGCAAAGCAGATGGGAAAGACGTGGGGGCAGCTGGAAAGACTCGCCCAGAACCGAGATGCCTGGAGGGTGCTGATTGGCGGCCTATACCCCAGGCGGGGTAACAGGCGGAGGTGAGGTGAGGTGAGAGGGCAAGTCTGTAATAAAAGGCTCTCTTCCACGCATGAAGTCAGCACAGCACTCACAATTTGCACAGTTAAGGATGTGTGTGGTGGTGGCATAGTGCTCCTGAGTTTAACCCTTTCCTCGCCAGATACTTGTTTTAATAGTGTCATATCCTAGACCGCAGAGTATCCGAAAACGCTATCCTGGCCGACTCTATCCTCTACGAGGTGTAGTAAGAACATTATTTTGCCATTCATGGTGTCCAAGAAATGTTAGTGATTGTGCATGTCGGGTCCTCTACAAGAGTAATGCACTGACAGATTGTCTTCCATCCCTGCATTCTTCTTCAACAGTTGATCCATGAGGCTACCTTGCTGGTGAGAAAATAGCTAACGAGGTTGAAGTTGAGGAGCCATTTGAATTCCTCGGCGGTGAAGTCGTCAATCGTCTTGGTTGGTGGATCTGAAGAAAGTAATGAAACAATTTATTTTGTATACACACACACACACGCACACACACACATATATATATAAATATATATAAATATATAAATATATATATATATAGATATATATATATATATATATCTATTTTATATATATATATATATATATATATATATATATATATATATATATATATATATATATATATATATAAACAAATGCTTGCAGATTTGAAGAATGTTTTATAATCAAATATCAGGATAAAGATAGAGAAATGTTTCTTTCTGATTTGCAGCAATCACAGTTTAGAATAAGAAAAGTAGATCCTTTTTTAATACAGATGTCATTTTGACAATTACTGGTGCTGTGTTGATTTCTCTCCATATTTTTGGAGCACTACATACGGCATCCGGCATTGTTGATGAGACAGTCGATTCTTCCAAACTTTTCCACCGTTGTGTTGATCAGTCTCTGCAATGGAAAACCATTTGTAATCAATAAAATAGCATGCCAGCAAAACAATAAACAAACAAAATGAGCACGCCATGTTGACAGCATTCTGTCATTTTAACAACATGCATTAATCCATTAGGTTATATACATGATTTATTTCCAAATATTCGACGCTGCACGGAGAGAGCGAGAGAGAGCGAGAGAGATAGAGATAGAGAGAGAGAGAGAGAGAGAGAGAGAGAGAGAGAGAGAGAGAGAGAGAGAGAGAGAGAGAGATGGACGGACGTACGGATGGACAGAGAGAGAAAGAATCATATGCATACAGTTCTCCCTGGATTATGAATATTTGTAGCCCGCTATCACAACACCTAACTCAAGCAGATCGTTTGAGCACTACATGCAAAATGACGTGATGCGGGTCAATCCAGGTCAGTTAAGTGATTCTGCAGAAATGCGCGCTGGGGACAGAACACTGTCATGTCCTCGAATGATTTGTCTGAAATAAAACCTATAAGTGCGTAAAAATAAACTCTTTTTTCTTTACCTCGGCTATGTAGCACCTATGTAGAACTATTTCAGAGCTTTTTTTTTTCAATATGGTTGCTGGCATGACACCTATCTTCAAGCAGACATAATTGTGTAATCTCGATCTTGCAGTGTTCATGCTCCCATGTAATTAATCAGAAAAGAGTGCAGATTTCAATAATACTTGCTTCTCCAAACACATTGTGATAGGGTTGGTGGTGGGACTTAGGCGCAGGCCGGAGCTATAGAGAGGCGTGTGGACATCTCTCTACTCCTTCATAGCAGGACAAACCCTGGTTCCTTTCACGCCAGGCGTGTGGCACCCTGCTATCACAGCGCCAGATGAAAACGTTGGGCCGCGTGGCCAGCTGGGCAGGCAGGCAGGGAGTGTAGAGGCATGCTTGCCTCTTTCCCTTCACTCCCTCCAAAGGATCAGCAGACAAGCAAGGCTTGGTTGTAAATTTCTCCCTCTTTATTCATGGTAGCAGACAGTGTAGTACAGGCATAATAGCTACTGCCCACTGGATGACCCTTCTGTGACCTCTCTCTGTGGCCTCCTGTCTGCCGTCTCTCGCTCGCTCTGTCTTCTCTCTGATCCTCATCCTCTAACGCTCTGGCTTTATATATAGCCACTACACCGAGCCTGAGCGAAAGTGGACTAACTTTCTAAGCAGAACTTGGACACAAGGTTTCCCAGTGGACGCGAAATTGTGTTAACATGACAGCTTCTAACAACTATTTGAGGCTTAAATCAACAGTGCCATATGGCAAACTCCACTCCGGTGGAAAGTGCGTTAATCAAAGCACACTCTGCGCCAATGAATGAATTCCAAAAGTGATTCATATACAAATGAATGGCAATGAAGTATTTATGGCGCCAATTACATCAGATACTTATTCATCGTTTTCTTTTAATATTACCGTTTACAACTCACAGAGTGCAGGTTGCCATATATGGGATGGTTGATAAGGATAAACACTAGGTTTCTATTCAATATTACAAGCAGTACATGATACATTAAATGAATAAACTCTAAAATCTGGTATGATCTCAAACATGCAAGACTGAGTGGTCAGTTGGGATGAAGGCTGGCGCTGAGCCGCGTGTGAGCTGCGTGCACCTCATACATCTCTACGGCAGCCACAGTGTACCCGCGAAACACGCCTCACGTATCCCTGCAGTTACAATCCGCGCACACAAATATGGAAACGAGAGACAGTACGTGATATGGACAAACCTCTCATAATTCTCACCTTCTTACAACATAAACATCGAATTGGGACTACTTTATGGTGGCGGGTCACATTTAAGAAAATTAATTTGCAGCAACATTGCAGCATATGCAAGCACACTCACACGCACGTGCACGCATGCACACACACACACATATACACGCATGCACACACACATACACACAAACACACATACACACACGTGCACACGTATACACATATACACATACACGTATACACACATACACACACACATACACACGCACATACACACACACATACACACACACTCAAACACACACACACACACACACACACACACACACAAACACGCACACACGTGTGTATTCTTGACATCTTTTTTCTG
>JAWQFJ010006407.1:0-110000 GCA_034096865.1 Theodoxus fluviatilis | reverse complement strand
TGCTAATGCTTACTAGTGCGGTGGCAACAGAAAAATCAAGCTTGATTGCCTGGGCGCAGTGAAACTTTTCTGGTGAACAAGATTACTGCTGAAGATAAATTATTCAATAAAGATAATCACAGTTGAAGGATTGCTCATGACGTTGAATCAGTGGAGACAAAGCTGTGCGAACATGACCCTCCAAAAAACCCACAACAACAACAGGATAAGTCTAAGCAGAGCGATAGACCGGTTTTAAACATGGGCAAGAAGCAAAACACCCTGAGGCTGAAAAGTCTCAGCTATCAGCGAAAGTTAAGTCGCAAAGGGTGCTCTGAGGAGAAAGCCCAAACAAGTTGTGAATGCAGGAACAAACACGCTATTGAGGCACGATAAGATGACACCATCGGGACTAAGAGTGCTTTTAAAAAAATCATCGGGTCAGACAATGTCATGTGAGGAGATAAGGGAAGCAGGTTGTCGCATGTACTACTTATCTAAAAACTTTAGAAGTTACAAGTCCCTTCCCAGAGGGCGATGTAATCGCCTCAAGGAGAGGTGACCCTGATAAGTAAGAGAGTTTACAACTAAACTAACCTCCACTCCTTGGGGGGACACCACAAACAACAAGAAAACAACCCAGGATCAAATAAACACAGGCCAGTGAATCAGTTTGCAAAACAGATACAATTTTATTCAAGGCTAACAACCCTTCCTAGTGGTCTGAGGCCACTGAGGAAGGTAAGGCTGAATAAAAGTGCAGCAGACAAAAGAAAACAAAACAATGCAAAATGAATCAGTAAGCAGGCAAGTCAACACCCTTCTGCTCCCTGAAAAGTCAGAAAAAACAACAACCACAGCCACTCCTGGAGTAGGGGAAAGGATAAACAAATCAAGAAATACAAAACCCCTATTCCAAACTAACACCTAAGTCACCGGTGACTAGGGTTAAGCGATAAAGCACAAAACACAACAGTCTCAAAAATCTGTTCTTCCTCCCACCATTTCTCAAGAAACTGAAATAAATTCAACCATACTCCAAACTAACCACTTCACCACAAAGTTCACCACAAACTCCGATAAACACTTCACAAACCCAAAGATTCATCAACCCAAACAAAGGCAAAAACAGCAACACACAGGGCGCGACAGCCAGTCGCTCACTCCCTATGCATAACATCACCACAGCAGCCAGCGGCGCGCTAGCAAAACCCCCTCCGCATTCCTCAGCCACCCCTTGCTTCCCCCAAGCGGTGGCGTTTCCGGTTGGGCGACCGGTAACCAAACATAAACAAAGCAAGCCCCGCCCTGCTTCGCTCTCACGCGCGCAGTTACCCTTCACACGGCAAGCTCACGCGACTCTCTCGCACACGAATGGGCACTTCACGTCAAAACGGTAATAACACGTGGAGAATAAACAGGAAAGAAACCATCTTACCATCGTATCACTGACAGTACGCTTCTCCCAGGCTAGCGTACGCTGACTCTACGTGGCTCTCCCCCGGCTCACGTAACCAGACGAACACAGTGATAACCACATCCAAATTCTCACACAAGAAATCCCAAGAGTAATCCAAACCCGCTTCTTCCCTTCTCAGTCCATCTGAGAAGAAGACATTGTCCCCACCCTCGAACAAGTCACTGTACTCCAAACACAGTTTCTCAGAAGCCCCGGCGAATACTCCTATCTCCGACGCACACCTAGCATCAAAACGGTGTCCAGACAAATAGAACCCCTCCCCGTGGATTAAGTTCTTTTCCCCTTTGTCTGTCATGAGATTTACCTAGACTAATAAACGTCACACTTGACTCTCCAAGTCAATGACAGTTTGGAAGACGATTCCAAACTTCGGCAGAATACCACAGTCCTCAGAGTTAGAGTGATAAATACCATTCTACAGAAGAATCAATTGATGAATCACTCTCCCCTTCCGTCGCATAGTCTACCCTGCGACAATACAGCCGCGCTAAGACACCGCCTCCTGCGAATGTACGCGCTAGCATTTCTCCCCCTCACCCCTCTGCCTCTGACACAATCTTCCCTAATTGTACAGGCCGCTCCGTGCGGACTTTCCCTCCCACTTTACCCAAAGTGGCTTTCGTTAGACTCTTAACTGTCAGTCCTGACCTGTCTCAACGAAACTGTAGCCACCTAGCTACGAACAAGAAAACGATACTTGCAACAGCCGTTAGAACCAAGACGGCTTGACGAGACGCTCCGGCGTCCCAGACGTCGCTCTCAGCCTCGCGTCCCGGTCACTCCCGGCCAAACGCAGCATTCCATCAGAGACGACAACCACGAGTTCCACCCGTGTGGACTCGAGAAGACAGCACTGCAAGGCTCCACCAAGAAGACGCAGCACTCGTGGAATCCCGTAGATGCGAAGATACCAACAGGAAGGTGAACTAGTGGAAACGTAGAGGATTAGGCGGGAAGCCCACTGCTCCCGCAAGTAGTCGATACGCCCGTAGTAGATACCGCGTGACGAAGACGGCACGACGACGGCGATGACGAAGATAACGACGAAGATCCCAAAGGAGAAGAAACGGAGCAGCAGCCGCAGCAGCAGCAGCAGCGGCAGCAGCAGCCTAAAACACACAAGGTTTCGCCCCAATAATCCAACTACCCCATTTCCTTGCGAAGCCCATTCAAACACGAATTCAAGGTTCAAGTGGCGCATCCCAACCCGATGCCCAATTAGAAAAAGGCTTCACTCGCTCCCCGCGAGTCAGCTTAAATCCAAAGCTTCATTACTCACCCCTTTAATCCTATAGATTTACCCCATCCATAGAAAATACGAATCCCGTACCCAACAATAGACTTATTTTCCACCCAGATTCACAATTCAATTACCCCACGTGGTAAAACAATATGGCGGCAGTGATAATCACCTCAGTCCCAGGCCGTGGTGAAAATCCTCAGAAGTTCCGTCTTAGCCAGCGGAAAACTCCACTTCCAGTCTCGTACGAATCAACTGCTACCAGAGTTGATACGGAGAAAAGTTCCACGGGGCGACCAACTTCGCCCTCGAGCCACACCGCGCAGCTCCCGCATCAACGTCCCAGAGGATGCGTACCGGCTCCCTCCATCCAACCGACGGAAAAGTGTACTGAGCTCTTAGACGCAATCAAGCCCACGCGCCCCTCTCTCACGTGGTCAACCGCCAATCGCTAATGAGAGATTTCCCGCTCCCATTACCTTCCCCAATCACTACTCATCAAGACCCAGCGACCCACAGACCCCCTGTTAGCAAACGAGTAGACCCCGTAGATCTCGCTCACTATAACCCCTCCGAAGACCCCTCTCCCCCTCGGGTTCACTCCGGAGCGAAGCGGTGACATTCCACTACGCGGAGGCCACGCCCATAGCGACAGGCGTGTGGCCGCGGACATGGAGAAGATAATTTTACCCTGTTTATTTACAAAAGAGGTGACTAACCCACATCACCCTTATTGTCGTCGTTTATCACGCGACACAGGTTATTTGAACCACGTTGCGATTTCTGAGCACTTTGCTCGCTTGTCCCAAATGCAACCCTGTCAAATTGTCATAATCTGACCTTTCCTCAGAAACCGGTTACAGCTTGTGCAACAATGACAGGTCTGCATCTCAGCTCTTGACTCTTTTGTCAGACCAGATACAGGAGTGTGCCTCAATCCGCCTGGTGCAGAGTTATCTACCGTGCCATTTGGCAATCGCCCACAGAAGATCAGAGCCTCCTTTTCCCCGTACTTATACAATTCGTCTGCCTTCCTGTCTGCCTGCCTTCCTTTCTGCCTGTCATCCTACCTGCCTGCCTACCAGTTTGTGTGTTTGTGTGGCGGTCAGTCGGTCGGTCGGTGGGACAGGCGGTCGGTCGGGCAGTCGAGTAGGTAGGCGGGCGGTGGGGCGGGCGGTGGGGCGGGCTGTCGAGCAGGTAGGCGGGCGGTGGGGAGGGCGGTGGGGCGGGCAGTCGAGGAGGTAGGCGGGCGGTGTGGCGGGCGGGTGATTGTTCCCTCAAAGGATCGGGCGGGGGGCGAACGGTCTGTCCGTTGCATGGATGGGTCAGACGGTTGGTCAGTCTATCTCTCTGATTCAGTCTCTGTCCGTCCGTTCATCAGTCTGTCTGTCCGTTCGTCTGCAAGTCCGTCCCTCACCCCCACCCCGTCTCTCTCTCTCTCTCTCTCTCTCTCTCTCTCTCTCTCTCTCTCTCTCTCTCTCTCTCTCTCTCTCTCTCTCTCATGGCCTCACAGAACCAGACTGAATTCTTCTTTCCAAAATACGTTTCGACCTCTGAGAAATAAAGTACTGCAGCCGATTTCACCAGTTCTGTGCCATAGAATCGTTGCTAGACTATTTCCCCCAAAAAGAAATATTGCAATGTTGTGACGTTTTCTCGAACCTACTGGCACCGTCGCAGGCGTGTTTACCAGTCAGGTCACGGCCTTGACCCGCGCGCGACCGAGTTAGGCTAATATTAGCTTGTTGTGACACAGTAAGTCAGTCGCGTCGCAGTTAGGAATGTGGGAGTAAATGCGATAATGTGCTGGTAATTTCTAGAAATTGTGTAAAGGTATATAAGGAGCGAAAGCGAGTGAGAGAGGGAGAGCAGCAGATACGACAGAGTTAAAGGTGAGAGCTTTGACCCTGTACAGAGCGAGTTTCTGCTGTGTGCTAGCAAGCCTCTGCGGTACTGTAAGCAGAGTGAAGCTGCGACGTAGTGCGACGATTATTGCTGTTGGCTGATTTTCACCACTGTAGTCGATCAGTGTGTGAATAAAGTTCGTTGGAAACGATCACCGGAGTCTGTCACTGTGACTTCCTAGCGCAAGCCAGGAGAACCCCCGTACATCAAGATATTGCAGAGAAGAGTGCAACATTGGTTCCCAGACGGGGAACAGCAGTGACAGTCTACGACGGAAATGGACGGCGAGAAACGCGTAACACGATCCGCTGCACGTGCAGAGGCGACAGAGCAACCGACGGAAGATATCGCAATGATGATGAAACTCCTGCTCGACCAACAGAGACAGCAGAGAGAAGCCCAGGAGGAGGAAAAACGACACCGAGAACGGAAAGAGGCAGAAGAAGCCAAGCGTCGCCAGCAAGAAGCTGCAGACCGCGAGCGGGAGAAGGCAGACCGTGAGAGGGAGAAGGCAGAGGAGAAGGCAGAAGAAGCGGCATACCGTGAAAGGAAGGAGCTCGAAGAAAGAGAAAAAGAGGCACGGAGAAAACAACAAGAAGCAGAACGTCAGGGAGAGTTGCTGCAGACCATCAAAGCCGGGACAGAGGGACTTCAGAGGGAAATCGAGGCAGTGAGCTGTCGCCTCAGAGAGGAGATAGGTCGCATTGATGCTAACCTCCAGCAGGAAACAGCACGCCTCGACTCCCTGGAAGGAGAAGTAACCCGCCTTGACACCGTTATCTGCAGACTGGAGAAAAAGCTGGAAGAAAAGATCAGAAACCTTTCCTTTCATCGGGAGGGACAGCGTGGATATATCAAGTGTTATAACTGCAATAAGATAGGCCACATCGCTCGCCGCTGCCCACAGAGGAAGGAGAAAGCCACCACCTCCCAGGAAAACTCCACCCTGCACCGGCTCAAGAGTGTCCGCGTAGACCCAGGAGGACCGGCGATCGAGGTGTACATCGACGGTATCCGTCATCAGGCACTGATCGACTCAGGAGCGACCATTTCTGTGATAAAGACTGGTCTGTGCCCCTTCCAGAGAAGAGAGGAATCAGCAATGGTGCTCACTGACGTCATGAACAGACCGATCCCTGTGCACGGCGTCGTGACAGTGAAGGTGAAGGCCGGTGAGCTTGTTATTTCTCACCCCTTCGTGATCGCCGATATAGAAGATGACGTCATCCTGGGGATAGACTTTTTGCAGAAGCATTGCTGTGTTATAGACTGGGGACAGTTCCTCCTGCTGATTGATGGGCACCACGTGCAGTTGAAGGGTCTTGGGGGTGAAGGGAATGCTTCACTGCGACCCTCGGGTGCGTTGAGGCGGATCGCCGCTCAAGAGACGCCTCTGGCAGTCGCACAGAGACAGGATCCGGACCTGCAGCCCATCATCCGCTGGATGGAGGACAGGCCTGTCCGCCCACCCTGGAGGAAGGTCGCCGTTACCAGCCCTGTCACCAAGGCATACTGGACCCAGTGGGATGCCTTGCAGCTGACGGATGGAGCGCTGTACAGAAAGTGGATGGACGAGAAGGGAGAAACCTGCCGCCTTCTCCCTGTTCTGCCGAGAGCCATGCAGGAGGAAGCGCTGAGACAGGTACACGATGACCCAGCAGCTGGCCACCTCGGAAGGCAGAAGACGTACCGACGCGTCTGTGAGCGGTACTTTTGGATTGGTCGACACAAGTCCGTTCGCAACTTGTGTCGGCGCTGTGCCATCTGTGCCTCACAGACAAGACCCCACAGTCGCCGTAGTGGCTCTAGCAAGACTGACAGTTCTGCAGTGGTCGCCAGGCCATTGGTGGATATCCCCCGTGACGTGCCCCAGGGTGTGGAACCGCTCCAGGGTATGCTGCAGGCAGTGGGAAAGTCCGCAAGGACACACCTGCAGCGGAGCGTGGACGGAATGAAGACTGGTTACGACCGCAAGGCCTATCACCAGATCTCTCCTGATGGCACTGCACCGTGGTACTCCAACCCACGGGCTGAGAAGGGATGCACCACCAAGCTTGCCCGGCCACAGAGAGGACGTTACGTGAACCGTGCCCGTCTCTGGAAGTACCAGGGAGAACTACCGCCGGACTGGTGGCAGTCGCCACGACGTCACCCTGACCCGACCGACGACGAGCCCACAGAGAGAGACACTGTACCAGGGCCTTCCTCGGAAGACGAGAGCGTGGATGGAGCGACCCCTGATTACGTACATACATATACGCGGCGAGTGCGACGTGCGACGCGCCCCTCTCGCTTCCTGTGAGGAGTTCTTTATTTTCAGTGACAGTATGGACAGTGGTCATGCAGACATTGACCCCATGGACTGGGCAGATGCTACCGCAAGGAAGCTTACGCCCATGTGTCAGGTTTCTGCATTTATGCCACTCATTTTGTCATTCTTGAACTACCTGGACTGCGGATTGACTCTTTCCCGGTATTTTGTTGTTGTTGTTGATGATGATGTTGTTGTTAGTTGTGTATTTTTGAGGTGTTAGTTTATGGTGTTTTGTAAATTTAGTGATGGAGTCGTATATGTAGTGAGACCGACGAGGTCGTTTCGGTCTTTAGGGGAGGAGCTATGTTGTGACGTTTTCTCGAACCTACTGGCACCGTCGCAGGCGTGTTTACCAGTCAGGTCACGGCCGTGACCCGCGCGCGACCGAGTTAGGCTAATATTAGCTTGTTGTGACACAGTAAGTCAGTCGCGTCGCAGTTAGGAATGTGGGAGTAAATGCGATAATGTGCTGGTAATTTCTAGAAATTGTGTAAAGGTATATAAGGAGCGAAAGCGAGTGAGAGAGGGAGAGCAGCAGATACGACAGAGTTAAAGGTGAGAGCTTTGACCCTGTACAGAGCGAGTTTCTGCTGTGTGCTAGCAAGCCTCTGCGGTACTGTAAGCAGAGTGAAGCTGCGACGTAGTGCGACGATTATTGCTGTTGGCTGATTTTCACCACTGTAGTCGATCAGTGTGTGAATAAAGTTCGTTGGAAACGATCACCGGAGTCTGTCACTGTGACTTCCTAGCGCAAGCCAGGAGAACCCCCGTACATCAAGATATTGCAGAGAAGAGTGCAACAGCAACAAAGGTGTCTGTATGCATTAATTAAGATATGTATAGGGAGCCCAGGGTGTATTAACACTACTGTGATTTCAGACGGTGACACCTCAGGATGATTTCCTAGCACTAGTTTTGCTGTCGAGAAACACCTCTCATTAGCTGGATTGCTGTGGTCTCTCTGACCCCTTCATTAATTAACACCTGCATGGTCAGCCCCAAGCAGCATCTACATACATGTGCCATTGAAAGGTGTCTTACGGGTGAATGGTCAAAGTCAGAATCATATCGTGCCCACCTTAGCGATAATTTTTTTCTCCGTACTCACACACAAACAACCACAGTAGTCTGTTATCCTCTCTAGTGATGGAACCCACCAGTTTGTCATGGGCGACCAAAACGTTCGAGAAGGGTACACGACAGGGAAGTAACAAGAAAAAACGTATAGAGCGACGGAACGCTGACGAAAGACCAATGAACAATCCACGCCTTCGAGGCAATGATAGAAAAACTACTCACCAAATACCTCCACGCATCCCTTTCCAATTCCTTTCGAACCGCCAGTGACGATTGTGACTTTGTCTTTGTAGCGAAGGCCCTGCGTACCGCTCATTCTGCCTGGTCGCCCGGCGTGTTTGTGCCTGCCCTGAAACTCCTGGCGTCCAACCTTAAACAGCAGCAACCTGCCTGTGCTCTCGATGGAAGACAAACCGGGAGTGTTGGGCTCCTGCTGACCTAAAATGTCACGTTGAGTCACAATGCCAGGTCAATGTGTGTTAGTACGTTATGCTTTTTGTGCAGGTGGAAGTGCGTTGGGGTTGCCAGTGATAATGGGTCAGGTGAGAGAGGTGCATGGAGTGGATGGGGCAGGGTTAAAAAAAGATCACAGAACGGCGGAGGGCGATTTTAAAATGTGAAACATTGTGCGTAAGTGAGTGACAAAAGTTGTGCAGTGTGGTGTGATAGGGTGCAGTGTAGCATAGTGTAGCACTGCATTTTTAGCGCAATGTACATGTAGTGTAGGAGGTGGGAATGCAATGGGGTTATGAACAAGAAGGGGTTATGCGAGGGAATGATAAGACTCTGGAACAGCTGCTTATGAAATCGAATTTTGAGTTTGAATGCTACTTGGTGCGCGGTGAGTAAGTGACTGACTGATGTGGTGTGGTGTATAGTGGCGTGCATTAGAGAGCTGTGTGGTGTAGTGTAGTGTAGTATAGTATAATGTAGTGGGCAGATCTTCTCGAGGGTTTGACGCTGCTGCCTGCAAGTGGCCAACAGCCAGCAAAGGCTGTGCCTTCAAACACGAAAAAGCATAATGGCGATAAGGCAAAATTTCACATCTCGATGTCCTCGTCACCGACAAAGCATTTAGGGATGAAGGCCCTAACGAAATCAGCCACCGCCAACCTTGAGGCAGACCTCAACGCCTTCCCGCTGCTAGAGAGCCAAAACGCAGGATTGCCTCCATTCTGTAAACCCGAGTCAGTAGTAGGCGAAATCTCTAGTTTACTAGAATGGACTGCCTCTGCCCCTGGCCCTGCTCTGAGGACTAGCGTACGTTCCATGGCGCGTTGCTTACGCTAGGATCCTGCGAGGCATAGGCCGAAGTCAACATGTGTCAAGAATCGCACACCTCCCTCAGCAGCTGGAATGCTACGGTCTTTGTGTTTTCGGGGCCTGCTCCAATAGCATCCTCACAGCGAGCCCCGAGCAGCAGTTACTTTGCCTTTACATCTGACACCGGCCTATTCCTCACAGGATCTTGGCTTTCCTCGCGTATATGCAACGCGCTCTTGGTCTCATGTGCAACCGCCTGCGCGCTTCGGACTTCGGTCACCAGTCACCGAAGGCTCATACGTGTCCACCACAGAAGATGACCGCGCAAAAATTTGTTCTCCTCAACCCCCGAGAGACGACCATAGAAAAGAAAGAAGATAATGTAGTGTGGTTAGGGTAGTCCAGTGTAGTGTAGTGCGGTGCAGTGCAGTGCAGTGTAGTGTTGCTTGATGGTAGAAGGGCGCAGGTATGAGACAAGTCGTAGCTGCTTTCCACAACTTTATTAACCCATGGTTACAGGAGCTCCTGGCTGGTGATCGAGGTCTCATGATAATGGCCTGAACCAAGCCAAGACCGTGGTGGCAGTGGTCTCTGTCGTCTTGTGTGCCGTTCCCCCTTAACAAGAGGATGTACGGACCTCAGAGGAGCCAGGATGTAGATTATTTCCCAGATCCTAACCCCAGGGGCGTCAGCTAGTGAGCTTGCCTTACACAAAGACAAAGATACAAAGGATGGGAAGGGGGGTTGGAGAGAGGTCTGACACACAGCAAGGGAAGAGACAAAAGCAGGGATATTTCAAAAGAGGAGGAACATACTAGATGTACAATACACTTGGTGATAGGTGCACCTTATCACAAGAGGTTGGGCTCTGTGTATAATGCAAATAAATCGGTTCATTCAGTTCACCTACATTGTTGATGTGTTTATTTTCAGTTTATTTGCAGCCACGATTTTGATGAGGTTGTGACACTCCTTCGAATCTGCTTGCCTTAAAAGTAGAGCAAACGAAACGAATCCATCAGTGCTCTTGGAAGTGCTTGCACATGTACGTGTATGCGCAACGTTGTTGTGTCCTGATTCTGTATAAATGTAAAACGGTTTGAGACCCAAAACCTGGCATAGACCGGTGTCAACATGCATCAAACATTTGACTGTCTGCCTTTAAATCTGCATGTTGACACCGGGGCCTATTCCTTGCAAGATCTTGCAAGGTTCCTAGCGTTTGCAAAGCGCCCTATTAATTTCTTAATTATCAGTAGCACGCACGGTAATGTAGACATTGGCAGTAACAATTCAGTCATTTACCTCTCGATCAATGAGCGTTCTATACGAAAAATTCCCCTTGCGCTGTCAACGAAAATAGACATGCATACCAGCAGCAGAATAGCTGTACATGCATGTGTTACGAAAAACGGAGGCGAAGAGAGAGCGGTGTTGTTCAATCCACAATCCTCTTGCTTGTGGATCCCGTCCCTTTGCGGGACACTCAGGCTTTCCCAAACAAGACAGCAGTTTCATCGATGCTTCGGTATATAACCCCTTTATTCCAGACAGGAGCATTTCTGGCCCCAGACGATCATCACTCTATGACCTTGTCCACTGGGGGTCCCTGGGGAAGTAGAAGGCAGAAGTTCGCCAGCTGTCTGGGCGTCCAGCTTGTCAGATCTTCCGTCCTCTAACGCTCCGACCCTCCGGGAGGGGGGAAGCTGGGAGGGAGAGATGGAGAAGAGAGAGAGAAAGAGAGAGAGAGAAAGAGAGAGAGAGAGAGAGAGAGAGAGAGAGAGAGAGGTGTGAGAGAGAGCGAAAGAGAGAGAGAGAGAGAGAGAGAGAGAGAGAGAGAGAGAGAGAGGTGTGTGTGTGAGAGAGAGAGAGAGAGAGAGAGAGAGAGAGAGAGAGAGAGAGAGAGAGAGAGAGAGAGAGAGAGAGAGAGAGATAACCTGGAATAGTCTGCCTCTCTCAGTGCGTCATTCTCACACTCTGCCCCAGTTCAAAAGTGCTCTAAAGACCCACCTCTTCCGATCCGTCTTTCCCGCTGAAGTGCTTCATCTTACTGAGCTAGTCTACAAGTACTATGTATATTGTATAGTTAGTTCTATTGGATCTTAGTTCTTATTTTTGTTTATATGTATAATGTGTGAGTTTTTGTAGGAATGTAGTATTGAGTGGTTGTATGAGTGTTGATTCTTTAAATTGTAAACGCCATGAGCTTGCCTGTCAAGGGAAGGTATGTGCGTATAAATAAACTATATTATTATTATTATTATTATTATCTTGCAGCGCGCGCATGATGACACGTGTTAGTTCATAGTTCGTGACAATGTGACGTTACCATCAACACGGAAAAGTCTTCATCACTTTCGTCTTGCATGCCAGGGCTGCTGTCATCTTTGCTGCATGCCAGGACGAGACGAGGATCTTGTTGATCCTGCAGGCTCGGGAGTGGCTCCTCGGCGGTTTGATGTGTCGGACAGCATGCGCCTGACCTCACTACGTGATGACGCTGTGCGTTGGTAATGGTCAGGAGTTGACTTGGTTGGATCCTTGTCTACAGCTACAGCAGCTTTGGTGGGAACAGGAATGGTGCAGGGCTGTCTGGCTTCGGATGTGCAAGTCGCCAGTCTCGATGACTTGCCCTGATCGTTGTCAACATGGGGGGATTTGTCAGACGAGTTTTTCGGCATGGCCAGATGTACCTCTTCATCGACAGTCTTCCTTTTCTCTGAGGCGCTGAAACATCTCTTGCAGGTCCTTTCTGAGTGAAGTATTAAACTCTTGCTGTGACTTCATAATGGGACAGTCAGTCACTGCAGAGCACACTGGGTCAGAGGTCACAACACAGTCGGCTGGCCCTGCATCGTTGCTCCCATTCACGACTGCACGCAAGGCACGCACTTCCAAGGGAGCAGGACAATCTCGTGAAATGGCGACGTTGAGTTTGGAAATATTCACATTGTTATCGCCATTAATTTCACACTGAACAAGAGACGGGTTTTTCAAACTGCGAAGTCTGCTCACCGATCCTGCTGAAGTACTCCTGGCGTCGCTATTGGTCTCGCGCCGTCTCTGCGCCGGTGGTTTTCGTCTCCAGCAGCCAGTGGCATGCGGGAGAGAAAATGGCCGGCCGTCACGGGGTGCGAAGTGAAGTATCACAACCATGGTTTATTTTTCAGCAGCTATCTTCCATAATGTAAGGTCTTCTGAGTCAAGCAGGGTGGACAGAGAGACTTCCACAACACCTGGTAGGCCAGATAATGGCAGAGAGAGAGAGAGAGAGAGAGAGAGAGAGAGAGAGAGAGAGAGAGAGAGAGAGAGAGAGAGAGAGAGAGGAGGGGGGAGGGGAGGGGTTTAAGAGAGAGAGAGAGGGGTATGAGCACGGATCTATAATTATAGATCCGTGGTATGAGAGAGACCATTCACGTTACATATACCCTCGACCTGGGGATGCGTGAACAATGCTTCGGCCAATGCCAAGGCATCTCACGAGAACAAAGGAGAGTCCGAACATTCTAGAAGAAAACCTGGTTATTCCACTACTCAGTTAGTGTATGGGGAAGTGATTGATGCTGGTTGCTCGGCGATATGAGGGCGGGGGTTAGAACAAAGGAGGGTTGGAACATTCTGGCAAGTCCCTTGACTGAACAAAGACTTCACACCATATGCATCTTCATAACTCCAGACGGTAATCGGACATTAATTAACAATTTTATTAATAGTGTTTTCTCAAACACAGACACTCATTACAACTTAGCCCCCTACTAAACACGAAAAGCTTGAAATCCACCCCCCACCCCCTCTTAATTTCTCTCTCTCTCTCTCTCTCTCTCTCTCGATCTCTCTCTGTATCTCTCTCTGTATCTCTCTCTCTAGTATCTCTCTCTCTGTATCTCTCTCTCTCATTCGACAGATAATGCATTAATCCAGTAATGAGTAGTGAGTACTCTTCACTACGTAGTGTCTTTAATTTCGTTTGTAAATGTGTCTCTTGTAAAGTTATTCATTCCTATACAGTTTTAAAGTTTGTAAATAGTGGGTAACATCAGATGAGTCGTCGGCCGAATAAAGATCAAGCAAGCAAGCAAGCAATCAAGCAAGCAAATCTCTCTCTCTCTCTCTCTCTCTCTCTCTCTCTCTCTCTCTCTCTCTCTCTCTCTCTCTCTCATATTGATCGATCGATTGGCAAATTATACAGATTGACAGATTAGACGACGAGGTCATTTTTGAAGGCGATGAAAATGATGAAGCCACGTGACACACAAAAACGTGTGTGTGTGAGTGTGTGTGTGTGTGTGTGTGTGTGCGTGCGTGCGTGAGAGTGTGTGTGTGTGTGTAATGGTGCGTGCGTGCGCGCGCGCGCGCGCGTGTGTGTGTATGTGTATGTATGTATGTGTGTGTGTGTGTGTGTGTGTGAGCGCTCGCGTGTGTGAATGAAATTAGAATGGTGCTTTAGATGCATAATGTAGTTTTGGATAATCACAGATAAGTATTATAACATGGAGCCAAAGACGTAGGCACATGCGGTAGGAAAAATGAGTGGGCCTGGGTGGCAAAGTGCCGTCTTACTGGGCAACAGGGGCTGGAGACGCAAGAGAGGCAGCCAGGACATGCGACCTGGGCGTGCCTGGTGGATATTGTGAGTACCACCTGGGTACAAGGAGGGCAGCATCCGGTCTTGCCCATGTCCCCAAAGACAGAATGCTCAAGCACAGGAAAGGGTGTCCAGAGGTGATTACCAAGAGAGGAGGAGCACTGCGCACGCAAAAGGAAACAACGTAATTGCTGAGCATCGCTGGCGGAAGTCAAATTTGACAATGCACAAAAAGGGGTGTATCTGGCTGAGAAATAACATTAAGAAAGTAACACGTCATGCAAAAGCCATCCATTTCCAGCTACAAATTCAAAGGTAGCCTAATCTTGGAACCCCAAAGCCATATCTCATCAACTGTCAAATCTTCTTGGTAAGACGAACAACTCCTCTGTATCACAGGAAGATGTGACTACAAATTAGGAGTGATTTTCAAGGATTTTTTTTTCTCTCCAAATATCTATTCCACAGCTCGACAAGCAGTTGGGGGTCATGTCATCGTTAACGACTGAGCTGAAAATGTTCACCCTGAATGGCTACTGGTGCAAGGGAGGCTACTCTTAACACACTGCATGGCTTTGGTTCCGCAGAGCACTTCAAATAGCTCAATCCACTGCAAATTGAGACGGACGCAAAGATTTATATGTATGTATGCAGGGCCGGACCAAATGAGTTGTGGGGGGGGGGGGGGGGGTTCCTTTTTGGTTGGGGGGGACAAATCAGCGAAGGCGCGCAAACTAGGGGGGTCCGGGGGCATGCCCCCCCGGAAATTTTGTGAAAAACGGTTAAAATCTGTGCAATCTGGTGCATTCTTGGCCTTGTTTTGAGGGGTAAGAGCAGCATTGTTTTTGGAGACACACACAAAAAATATATTTTTTTTTAAACCTCAAACCAAGGTACATGCTTTTTCTAGGGGGGGGGGGGGGGTTCCGGAACCCCTGGAACCCCCCCCCCCCCCCCTGGGTCCGGCCCTGGATATGTATGTATATATGTATGTATGTATGTATGTATGTATGTATGTATGTTGCAATATCCCATATGCAGAGAATATGTGTGATTCGATATTGGGAGAGGGGAGGGGGGCGGAGGGGAATCTTTGTAAAATGACATGTACATTTGGGATGAGTGTGTCAAGTAAAACAAAGGCAGAAATTAAATCAAAATAGTGCAGACAAGGTTGAACAAATAAATGGTAAAACTGAGGCAGATATCGCCATACATATGCCTTTATTTTGAGTGTAAATGTATATAGGGAATATACAGATTAAGAAGTAAAATGTGTTAAGTGAATTGTATGCACTGCTGATATTTTTCTCATACATGAAATGTGCCGTTGCAACTCGATTATCTCCCTTGAGTCAGTGAGCTTAACAGCAGTAAGACACTCCTGTCCATCTCAGTGTAGTGTGGGAAATAAGAAATGTTGTAGTCTGTTATATTTCTCTTCCTTGGGGTTCCCTCCTTGTGGCATAGAGTGTGGGCTCATACTTGACGGCTCTATATTTCGAGTGTATGTATTTATCCACCATGTATAGATATTGTACAACTTTGGTGAATAAAATTCTGTTGATATGTATGTATGTATGTATGTATGTATGTATGTATGTGTGTGTGTGTGTGTGTGTGGGTGGGTGGGTGGGTTCTTGTCACGCGCAAAACTCGTCCACGGGCGTGGTCATTGCGCACATTGAAAATAAAGAGTCAGCCATTAAAAAGATATATATTTACGTCCCTTCTTAAAATGAGAGAGTCTGGGGGACTTTATGAGCAGTCCAGGAATGTTGTTCCACTAGCTGGGTCCCGCAAAACTGAAAGATCCGCCGCCGTCGGTGTGGGACTCAAAGAAGTTTTTGAGTGGATGATCCTAAATTTCTAATCGGTTTATATTCCTCGAGCAGCGCTCGCAGGTAGCTAGAGTGGAGCTGCACCTCAGACACAGTTGAACACAGTGCAAAGAACTTTGTGTTCAATACGACGCTGCACCGGGAGCCAATGAAAGCTTCTTAGAATTGGCGACACTTGGGCCATTCTTGGAGGGCGCGCAACAATTCTATAGCACCGATGTTTTGAAGGCGCTGCAGACGCTGAAGTTGTTCTTGCGTGGCTTCTGCCAGCAAGCTCTTACAGTAATCCAGAAGGGACAGGACTAGCGTTATCATAAGTGTCGAAGCAGCTTTCTTGTTGAGACATCGTCTGATGCTGGCAATCTGATGCAGCTGCAGATGAGCAATCGATATCACAAGGCGGATATGCTGAGTAAGATTTAGTTGGCGTTCGATGAGCAGACCCAGGTACTTGACACAGTCGGAAAATTGCACTTTGGTGTCTGCGATGGTAATGTCTATGTCTGGAATCTTCTTCAGGTTTGTATTTTTACCAACAAGGATTGCTTCTGTCTTCTCCTCGTTCAGTTTCAAAAAGTGTGTGAGAATAATGCTTTGAGAATCAGCGCTGATAATAACTTTATCACAAATGCATCATTATATTTGTTAATATAGGCCTACTTGAAGACGTTTGCACGGATGCAATTTTCGATTAATTCATCAACTCTACAGACCAGAATCTTTGCTGCAAACGATATAACATCACTCCTGAAGGTGACTTTATGGCATTCCATTCCTATGGAAGTCTACAATTGAATCATGCGCAGGGGCGGATCTGGGTTTTCAAAGGGGGGGGTGCAAAGTTCTTTTTGTTTTTGTTTTGTATCTTATCAGCGAAGGCGCGAAGCGCCGAACCGACGGCGCGAAGCGCCGAGCATGCTAGGGGGGTCCGGGGGCATGTCCCCCCGGAATTTTTATATAAAAAGGAAGCAAAATGGTGCAATCTGGTGCAATCTGAGCGTGTAAAGTGCTATTTTCAGGCGATACATTTTGCCACTGATGTGGTGGGGGGTGGAGATAGGACCAACTGTCTCTCTCTTGGGAAGCACATGCTCGAAAATGTACAGTGCTAAATAAGTTCGATGTTAATAATAAAGAATCACAATTCACAAAAACAACATGAGGAAAAAGTCTTTGCAACAAGATCATACCTCGAATTTAATAATCTTTATATGGGGGGGGGGGGGGGGGGGTGCAATTACATTTAATTTTACTAGTGCATTCCTATATTTATCAGCATCTCTCTCTCTGCACCCACCCACCCCTTTTTATTTTGGCTGGGGGGGGGGGGGGGGGGGGTGCAATTACATCACTATATTTATCAACATATTTCTCTTTCCATTTTTTATTTATGTATTATCATTGTTTATGTATTTTATTTCTTTAATTTATTTAGTTAGTTTTTTGGCTGGGGGTGGAATTACATTTACATTACTATATTTATCAGCATCTCTTTCTCTTTTTTGTTCTGCCGAGGGAGGGGGGGGGGGGTGCAATTACATTTACATTACTATATTTATCAGCTTCTCTCTTCTTTTTTTTAAGCCGAGGAGGGGGGGGGGGTGCAATTATATTTACATTCCAATATTTATCAACATCTCTTTCCCTGAGTCTCTCTCTCATTTTTTTGTCTTTTTGCTTGGGGGGGGGGGGGGTGCAATTACATTTACATTACTACATTATCAACATATCTCTTTTTTTTCTTCTTTTTTTCTTTTTTTTTCTTTTGTTTTTCTTCTTCTTTTTTTTTGGTCCCGCTGGGGGGGGGGGGGGGGGGGAATTGGAACCATTGCACCCCCCCCCCCAGATCCGCCCCTGATGCGGTTCACTTCAGTGAAAGATCGTGTCTCTGCATTCGAATGTCGGCCGCTTCAATCCCGATTGCTCTTGCTATCGGGCCGCTATCCTATATCGACATCGGGCCGCCACATATAACACGCTTGTCGGCCGACAGCGTTACATTCATCGGGACGATAGCGGATACGTGGCGATGAAGGTATAGGACCGACTATCGGCCGCCTCGCTCCCTCTTTGCAAAAGTCGGTAGGGCCGCTATCGTACGCCGCTATCGGTCCGATTTCTTGACAGGTATCGGGCCGCCTATCGGCCGACATCTGCTTGCCAGCTGGGTCGCATCTTAATCATCTCAATAGTACATACGTTGTGTCATATTTAAGGATCGTGTTGTAAGCGTGTACATGTGGTGATTTGGGGGAAAACTGAATATACCAGAGATGGAGAGAGTCATCCGTTTTGTTTCTTCTCTTCAGTTTGTAAATTATTACGTCCGCAATCCTCACATCCACCCCCCAACCAACCACCGCCACTATCTTGGTACCCCAGCCCCCACCCCGGCCTGCCAACAGGCCTAGCTTGTCAAGGTTAGGTCTGCACTGATGTGCATGGCGGTTTGTCACAGGCAACAATTAAGCCAGACTGCACAGTTTAGGCCTATAGTCTCTCCTCCGAATATGTTTGTTGATGTGACTCACCATGCAGGCCGATACGTACGCGAGTCACCGAGTCAGGGGGGACACTAGACACCCCGGCCTTCTTCTCTCTGGCAAGGGCGAGTCGGTTTCATCAGCTAGGTCTCCTCGAGGGTGGTTGTCGCTTTCCTTTGTTTCGCAAATGTACACCTATGTAATTACACTCATCTCACACAGCTAGTCCACCATGGTTCCAGAGTATGGAAAGGTACGTCAGGCACGCTATGTTAACTCTATACGTTCGTAGAAATGTCATGTGACCATTGCAAAATGCTGCAGTGTTGTTTGTTGTCCCAGTTAAAGTGGTGTCAATAAAGCTGCATACTTGGTTGTTACACAATATTTTACTTTTTCCTTGACTATTCTATAATTAGTGTTTTTAAAATCAGCTCTCCGATATTTTCTCTCCTACCCTTCTAATTCCTTGGACTCTGTACTGGACCATGCCCACAAAACTGTAGTTAGTATTCTTCTTGTGTTTATTAGGAATTCTTGATAACGCTCTGATTTGGAACAATTGGTCCGGATTGGTAGCTAGCTTGTACACCTGGGAGGCGGATGCTCTGGATAGATTCGTCTGGAGAAATGGTGCAGCAGACGCCTCTAGAGGAAGGCCAAGCACAAGCAGACATACTTTAATTGCGTGAACCTTCATATAATTATGGGGACGCTATATGGCTTGGACTGTAACTCCTGCATTCGTATCCACAGTCATATCGAACGCTTGTCAGAGGACGTACGGGCCTGCCCCCTGCAACACCTTATATCCGTGGTCCTCCAGATGCACTCAGGTCGACTAGAAAGATTTCAGGTGTGCATATATTATATGGCCCTCCGGGACTGACGGACGCCTATCCTATGATATAGGCCTACTATATGACGCTCTTACGAGAGAGCGAAATCAGAATTTTCAATGATGATGCACAGTGTAAAGAGAAAGATAATGAGGGGAAAAGACAGTCTTTCTCTTCAGCACCCAACCCATGTTACCACAGCATTCAAAAGCACGCGCTATTTGTGCGCTCGCCCTTCACCTT
This sequence comes from Theodoxus fluviatilis, assembly GCA_034096865.1. Taxonomy (NCBI): domain Eukaryota; kingdom Metazoa; phylum Mollusca; class Gastropoda; order Cycloneritida; family Neritidae; genus Theodoxus; species Theodoxus fluviatilis. Next base: position 90,751 of record JAWQFJ010006407.1, on the reverse strand, counting down.
CTCACCGACTACGTCTATTTAGCATGAACCTTTTTCAACATGTGTACCAGTAGTTTTTGCGGCACACGGCCGAGCATCGGATACAAGGATAAAAGCACACAATAGCGTTTAGCATTATTATCTTCGTGCACTCCAACGAACTTGCAAAGCTGACACTGATCGCTTCGTTTGTGAAATTACTCTTAACCCTATTTTTAGTCTCCCACTTCCTGCATTGCGCCCGAGACTGAACAAGAATGTCGGGCGTTTACACTATCCGCTGGACCCAGAAAACTTGAGTTTTCTGGAAACTGTTCTGTAACATAAAATAATTAGTGTGAAAGAGACTTGGAACATGTCTTCGTGCGTCAAAGATCCCATCTTGATCGAATCCGACGGTAAGTCAGGTTTCTACGTCTTTTCCTCACAACATCGAGTGCATTGTTCTGCGTCTCTGTTCGTCGCCTTCTAAAGCTTGTTTTGTTTGCCAGACGATCTGTTTTGATACTTTGTGAAGAAAGATTAGATTTTACGAAATACCATTATTGTATATGTTTCTAATTTTGCGGTTTGGCCCAAAAACAGACAGGTTGTCATATTGTCGTATTTTCTACACGTCGAATGGACCTGATGACTGGACAACTTCAACGCTGCTTTATCATTGTCATAGTTAAGAAGACTGCAGAGAGCAGTAAATAAGTGTGTGGTTTGTGAAAGACATTTAGATTTATCTGTGCTAACTTTATATCTCAATGTGACTAGTCAGCAGCGTTTCCCTCCTCGGAATTTTACCTCCCTCATTATCATTTTCCCAACTCTCGCCCTTCGGACTGGAGTGGCCACACACTTTGTTTTCCTTTCTCGTGGCTCCGGCTGCACTATAGCCCTTGCCTTGGGAAGCGTTGTGAGCTGATGTCTCGTTAGATGCGGTCTGCAATGGAAAATCTCTCTTAATCTTAGCGTCTGCTTTTCCTTCTATCTCTACACGTTTACTCTTAGAGGTTATCGTCGTTTGATAGTTATGTTAGGACGACGGGTTTTCGAAGCTGGAACTAGCGTAATGTTGTGTAAGTCAAGTATTGATTGTTCACTATCTGAAAAGGACGGAAGCACCTCCAAGGATTTTTGAGCATATTATACTACCAGATTCATCCCATGGACATACCATTTGAAAAGGTGTGGGTTAACAGTCAGGTGTGACCCCTCCTCTCAACTATGTATATCTTCTGCGAAAGCTACCATACTGGAACCACAAAAATTACACTATCATTGTGATTGTTCTCAAGCGTCGTCATTCAAGCACGTATGATACTTACAATGCAATTTTCTGGTGTCTGTGGGGCCACAGTTTGCCCCAGTAGAACATCCACAATGATGTGAGTAGCAAAACCCATCATACCTGTGATGCTTGAATTGGGTTTTTTGCTTTACAGCATTCTGTGTATTGGCAGTGAACCACATGATGTTGCATTTGTCAGCTGATTAGGATGTTATCCTGCAATGTTTGAACAAATTATTTTTGGACTATGAAAGTGTGTGTGTGCATGCATGTGTGCATGTGTCTGTGCATGTGTGTGTCTGTGCATGTGTGTGTGGGTATCTGTGCATATGTGTGTGTGTGTCTGTGCATGTGTGTGTGTGTGTGCATGCATGCTTGTGTGTGTGTGCATGCATGCATGCTTGTGTGTGTGTGTGCATGTGTGTGTGTGTCTGCGTTGCGTGCACAGAAGAGTTTTGATTGAGTATCTTTATTTCGGCTGACAACCTTTTATTATAACATCATTTATATACATCATTAAGATAACGACAGTATTATTGTACGATGTACAAGTATAATTTACATCTTGGGTTGCACCGATGTGATTACCCATGCTCTATTTCGATAGCTCCTTAGATATTAACATTTGTGAACTGATAATACAAATATATGCTTACACTCTCGCAAAGTAAGCTAAGAACTTATAATTCAGGAATTGCAGGTCACCACAAAATATGTGACCATGATGCATGGTCTAACATTGTGTATAAAACAACTCTAATAACATTTTTGTTAGTACTTTTGGCTCATTTACAGCACTTTTGATAACTGTTGTTGTTATTCCCTTGAGTTCCTTGTGGAGCATAGGGCCTCAGCAACAGTCCTCCAGCGTACGTTTCTGGGCAACCTTCCTCAGCTCTCCCCATGACAGGTTGCAGCTCTTCATCTCTTCCTCGCAGGATCGCCTCCAGGTGGTCTTGGGGCGACCAACTCAGTCTCTTGCTTTGATAACTGACATGTATTAAAATTGGATGGTCAGTAATTGGACAATTTCAAGTGTAGGCCTATATACATTGGTTAAAGTACAACACAGTAAAATGGAAGTGATTTTCATTTTTACAGTGATTGCTGTGAGCCTCCTTCACCACATAAATGATACGGTGATATGTTGTTCATGATCTTCGTTCAAACCTTAAGAGAATAATAAATGAACATGGCAACATTACTAGTTTATTTTCATGTGCTCACAAGAGTGCGCATGTGTGCATGTGTGTGTTTTGGTCTTCATGTGCATAAGCCAGCCTGCCCCTGTTGCCTCCAGCTTCATGAGTCAAGAGTTCTAGCTTGGATATTGCCATAGGTGATTTTGACATCCTATCATCAAATGGACATTGGGGAACTACCATACAGTGGTTGGAGTGGGAATTGGGGACGGGGTAATAGAGGATGGGGTGGGGGTTGTAGAGAGGGGGCTGAAGATGGGGTGATGGAAAGGATGGGGTGGGGGTTGTAGAGAGGGGGCTGGTGATGGGGTGATGGAAAGGATGGGGTGGGGGTTGTAGAGAGGGGGCTGGTGATGGGGTGATGGAAAGGATGAGGTGGGGGTTGTAGAGAGGGGGCTGGTGATGGGGTGATGGAAAGGATGGGGTGGGGGTTGTAGAGAGGGGGCTGAAGATGGGGTGATGGAAAGGATGAGGTGGAGGTTGTAGAGAGGGGGCTGTAGAGAGGGGGCTGGTGATGGGGTGATGGAAAGGATGGGGTGGAGGTTGTAGAGAGGGGTTGTAGAGAGGGGGCTGGTGATGGGGTGATGGAAAGGATGAGGTGGAGGTTGTAGAGAGGGGGCTGTAGAGAGGGGGCTGGTGATGGGGTGATGGAAAGGATGAGGTGGAGGTTGTAGAGAGGGGGCTGTAGAGAGGGGGCTGGTGATGGGGTGATGGAAAGGATGGGGTGGGGGTTGTAGAGAGGGGGCTGGTGATGGGGTGATGGAAAGGATGGGGTGGAGGTTGTAGAGAGGGGGCTGAAGATGGGGTGATGGAAAGGATGGGGTGGGGGTTGTAGAGAGGGGGCTGGTGATGGGGTGATGGAAAGGATGGGGTGGAGGTTGTAGAGAGGGGGCTGAAGATGGGGTGATGGAAAGGATGGGGTGGGGGTTGTAGAGAGGGGGCTGAAGATGGGGTGATGGAAAGGATGGGGTGGGGGTTGAAGAGAGGGGGTTGTGGATGGGGTGATGGAAAGGATGGGGTGGGGGTTGTAGAGAGGGGGCTGGTTATGGGGTGATGTAGAGGATGGGGTGGGGGTTGTAGAGAGGGGGCTGGTGATGGGGTGATGGAAAGGATGGGGTGGGGGTTGTAGAGAGGGGGTTGTGGATGGGGTGATGGAAAGGATGGGGTGGGGGTTGTAGAGAGGGGGCTGGTTATGGGGTGATGTAGAGGATGGGGTGGGGGTTGTAGAGAGGGGGCTGGTGATGGGGTGATGGAAAGGATGGGGTGGGGGTTGTAGAGAGGGGGTTGTGGATGGGGTGATGGAAAGGATGGGGTGGGGGTTGTAGAGAGGGGGCTGGTTATGGGGTGATGTAGAGGATGGGGTGGGGGTTGTAGAGAGGGGGCTGGTGATGGGGTGATGGAAAGGATGGGGTGGGGGTTGTAGAGAGGGGGCTGGTGATGGGGTGATGGAAAGGATGGGGTGGGGGTTGTAGAGAGGGGGCTGGTTATGGGGTGATGTAGAGGATGGGGTGGGGGTTGAAGAGAGGGGGCTGGTTATGGGGTGATGGAAAGGATGGGGTGGAGGTTGTAGAGAGGGGGCTGAAGATGGGGTGATGGAAAGGATGGGGTGGGGGTTGTAGAGAGGGGGCTGAAGATGGGGTGATGGAAAGGATGGGGTGGGGGTTGAAGAGAGGGGGTTGTGGATGGGGTGATGGAAAGGATGGGGTGGGGGTTGTAGAGAGGGGGCTGGTTATGGGGTGATGTAGAGGATGGGGTGGGGGTTGTAGAGAGGGGGCTGGTGATGGGGTGATGGAAAGGATGGGGTGGGGGTTGTAGAGAGGGGGTTGTGGATGGGGTGATGGAAAGGATGGGGTGGGGGTTGTAGAGAGGGGGCTGGTTATGGGGTGATGTAGAGGATGGGGTGGGGGTTGTAGAGAGGGGGCTGGTGATGGGGTGATGGAAAGGATGGGGTGGGGGTTGTAGAGAGGGGGTTGTGGATGGGGTGATGGAAAGGATGGGGTGGGGGTTGTAGAGAGGGGGCTGGTTATGGGGTGATGTAGAGGATGGGGTGGGGGTTGTAGAGAGGGGGCTGGTGATGGGGTGATGGAAAGGATGGGGTGGGGGTTGTAGAGAGGGGGCTGGTGATGGGGTGATGGAAAGGATGGGGTGGGGGTTGTAGAGAGGGGGCTGGTTATGGGGTGATGTAGAGGATGGGGTGGGGGTTGAAGAGAGGGGGCTGGTTATGGGGTGATGGAAAGGATGGGGTGGAGGTTGTAGAGAGGGGGCTGGTGATGGGGTGATGGAAAGGATGGGGTGGGGGTTGTAGAGAGGGGGCTGGTTATGGGGTGATGTAGAGGATGGGGTGGGGGTTGAAGAGAGGGGGCTGGTTATGGGGTGATGGAAAGGATGGGGTGGAGGTTGTAGAGAGGGGTTGTAGAGAGGGGGTTGAAGATGTGGTGATGGAAAGGATGGGATGGAGGTTGTAGAGAGGGGTTGTAGAGAGGGGGCTGGTTATGGGGTGATGGAAAGGATGGGGTGGAGGTTGTAGAGAGGGGGCTGTAGAGAGGGGGCTGGTGATGGGGTGATGGAAAGGATGGGGTGGAGGTTGTAGAGAGGGGGTTGGTGATGGGGTGATGGAAAGGATGGGGTGGAGGTTGTAGAGAGGGGGCTGGTGATGGGGTGATGGAAAGGATGGGGTGGGGGTTGTAGAGAGGGGGCTGGTGATGGGGTGATGGAAAGGATGGGGTGGGGGTTGTAGAGAGGGGGTTGTGGATGGGGTGATGGAATGGATGGGGTGGGGGTTGTAGAGAGGGGGTTGGTGATGGGGTGATGGAAAGGATGGGGTGGAGGTTGTAGAGAGGGGGCTGGTGATGGGGTGATGGAAAGGATGGGGTGGGGGTTGTAGAGAGGGGGTTGTGGATGGGGTGATGGAAAGAATGGGTTGAGGGTTGTAGAGAGGGGGTTGTAGAGAGGGGGTTGAGGATGAGGTGATGGAAAGGGTGGGGGTTGAGGATGGGGTGATGGAAAGAATGGGGTGGGGGTTGTAGAGAGGGGACTGAAGATGAGGTGATGTAGAGGATGGGATGGGGGTTGTAGAGAAAGGGCTGGTGGTGGGGTGATGGAAAGAATGGGGTGGGGGTTGTAGAGAGGGGGTTGAGGATGGGTTGATGGAAAGGATGGGGTGGGGGTTGTAGGAAGAGGATTGAGGATGGGGTGGTGTAGAGAATGGGTTGGGGATTGTAGAGAGGGGGTTGAGGATGAGGTGATGTAAAGGATAGGGTGGGGGTTGAAGAGAGGGGGCATTCAGCGTGGCTGAGACTATAGTGAATATAGTTTCAGCAACAGGTCGGTCACGTGATAGCCTTAATTCTTCCATAACATGCATACCACCGTTCTGAACACAGTCTCAGCCACCCTGAATGGCCTACCACATCGTTGAGTGTATTCCTCCGCTTGTTGTGATACACACGGATACTGGCAGCCATCTTTTCGTCAATTCATTTTCTAAACATTGATTTCCCATAATTGTAAGACTTGTAAGCGGTAAAATTCGAATGACAAGAGTGTAATATTGTGAACTCTACTAATTATAAAGACTTTGAATACAACAGCAACAATTATATTCATTGTGCGAGTAAGGCAACCAATCCCATCTGCATAATGATAATCTTTTGGACCGATAGTATGATACGCCCAGAAACCCGCTGAGTGCTTTTACTGATGAGGAATCATTAATTTAATGTATGCTTAGAAGGATTAAACTTAGAAAAACTGCTTCTGAGCTCTCCGATGATATCGAACTTCGGAATCGGACGGATTCCTACAGAAAAAACTTCCACTCGATCAACGTTCAACACAGACAACAGTGAGTAAAATCTTCCTTCTAGATCAGTCGATACACGAATGATCGAAGTGTGGACTCAAGCAGCTTGTCAAACAGTGTGAAGGCAGTTAGACCACAGGTTTCGGCCATAAAGCATTTACTTGCAAGCGTATAACCATAGATTCACGAAACCAGCCTGGTGCCACAGGAATCCTTTTCGCTGCGTGTATACTAGTTCCAACGATTGCGTGTATACACAATCGCGCACGTGCTGAAGGCAGTTTGCAACCTTATAGACGACGTTCGCGCTAAAAGTAGTTCTCAAATGATTTTCTGAAAATCTCATAGATTAGTTTTATTAGAACACCAAATTTGTGTTTATCGGGATAAATAATTGGAGTGAAATAGAATCGTCTCTTTTTACTCTCGATGGTCTTTTGATCATGTTGAATTTTGATTGGTAAAATCATTGGAATGTGGAGCCGAAGTCACGTGACCAACCTGTGTCAGAGATACTATCTCTGTGTTCAGAATGGAGAGGGGGTTGAGGATGGGGTGGTGTAGAGAATGGGGTGGGGGTTGTAGAGAAGGGGTTGAGTATGGGGTGATGGAGAAGATGGGGGGGAGGGGTTTTGTAGAGAGGGGGTTGATGGGGTGGTGTAGAGGATGGGGTGGAGGTTGTAGAGAGAGGGTTGGTGATGAGGTGGTGTAGAGGATGGGGTGGGGGTTGTAGAGAGCGCAGTGAGGATGGGTAATATAGAAGATGGGGTGGGAGTTGTAGAGAGAGGGGTGAGGATGGGGTGATATAGAGGATGGGGTGGGGTTGTAGAGAGGGGATTGAGGATGGGGTGGGGGTTGTAGAGAGGGGGTTGGTGATGGAGAGGAGGATGGGGTGGGGTTGTAGAGAGGGGGTTGAGGATGGGGTGATGTAGAGGATGGGTAGGGATTGTAGAGAGGGAGATGAGAATGGGGTGGTGTAGAGGATGGGGTGGGGGTTGTAGAGAGGGATGGAGCATGGGAGTAAGGGTCTTCGTGCATGAAGGGATATGTGCATGCACATTATGTGACCATGCACCACTAAATGAGGCATTCAGTACCCTTTGCAGTTTCGCCAATTTGGAGGTATGTGCATGTTTATGAAGACAAGAGAATGCATTTTATAATGATGCAAAAGTATACAAGTGTGATTAGGAAAAAACCCTGTTATATGTGTTTTTAAAGATTTGTACTCTTGAAACTTGTAATTTGAGAAAATCGCATCTAAATTTTACTGCTAGACTTTAGCTGGCTTCTTTTTGACTCACATGCGAAGCAAAAGTGAGTCTATGTACTCAGCCGTGTCGTCCGTCCGTCCGTCCGTCCGTCCGGGCGTAAAAAACTTAAACGTTGGATTTTTCTCGGAGACTATTAAGTCTATCAACACCAAATGTGGCATGATGGTGTATGATGACAAGGCCTCAAAAAAATACATAGTGACTTGACCTTGCTTCAAGGTCAAGGTCACAGGAGCCATAAATGTGGTCTCCAAAACAGTCATTTTTCACATTTTCCCAATTTTCTCCCACGTTATTGAGAATGGCGACCTTAGCTACAAGTGGTATATAGGTCAAAGCAAGCCCTATCTTTTGATACCAGTTTGGTTGACCTTACTTCAAGGTCAAGGTCACAGGAGCTCTTCAAAGTTGGATTGTATACATATTTTGAAGTGACCTTGACCCTGAACTATGGAAGATAACTGTTTCAAATTTAATAATTATGTGGGGCACATGTTATACTTTCATCATGAGACACATTTGTTCACATATCATCAAGGTCAAGGTCACTTTGAACCTTATGAAATGTGACCAAAATGGGGTAGTGAACCACTAAAAGTGACCATATCTCATGGTAGAAAGTGCCAATAAGCACCATTGTGCTTCCTATGTCTTGAATTAACAGCTTTGTGTTGCATGACCTTGGATGACCTTGACCTTGGGTCAAGGTCACATGTATTTTGGTAGGAAAAATGTGTAAAGCATTTCTTTGTGTATGATGTCATTGGTAGGTTTAGTTGTTTGACCTTGACCTTGAAGGTCACCTGAAGGTCAAGGTCATATAAAGGTCAAGGTCAAGCATGTGAGTCGTATGGGCTTTGCCCTTCTTGTTTTATCCATTGATTGATCATGACTCATGTATATTGAACTTCATCTTGAATCAATTTAAAAAGATTATCACATAGAGAAAAGATGTGAAGTGATAGAAACCAAAACAGTAAACATCTCAAAGCGGACAATTCTACCTGTGTCTTACCTTTGCTCACTGTTCACTCGAAATGACATTTAATTTTAAGATGTTGAATGCTACATTTTGCTCTGCTGGGTCATGTGATTTCGAAACTGCATACAAGGTGAATAGTATGTATGTACTAGTAGTGGAAAAGGATTCCTTTTCTAACTTCCTTCACCCCTCCTGTGCTGCTCTTAGGTTTTGCTCATAATCTGTTCTTATATTTGACAAACAGATTCTAAAGAATGAATCATATATTTGACATCTCAGCCTTCTGTTATCACAAATGAGATAATATGTGACTCTCCATCGCTAAATGAGTCGGTTGCGCAGTCGAGTCATTTTGCGCAAACCTCCCACAAAGGAGGTGGGGGTTGTAGTGGTCGACTTCAAGATTTTGCTTTTTGACTCACATGCGAAGCAAAAGTGAGTCTATGTACTCACCCGTGTCGTCTGTCCGTCCGTCCGTCCGTCCGTCCGGGCGTAAAAAACTTTTAACATTGGATTTTTCTCAGAGACTATTAAGTCTATCAACACCAAATGTGGCATGATGGTGTATGATGACAAGGCCTCTAAAACCATACATGGTGACTTGACCTTGCTTCAAGGTCAAGGTCACAGGAGCCATAAATGTGGTTTCAAAAACAGTCATTTTTCACATTTTCCCAATTTTCTCCCACGTTATTGAGAATGGCGACCTTAGCTACAAGTGGTATATAGGGCAAAGTAATCCCTATCTTTTGATACCAGTTTGGTTGACCTTGCTTCAAGGTCAAGGTCACAGGAGCTCTTCAAAGTTGGATTGTATACATATTTTGAAGTGACCTTGACCCTGAACTATGGAAGATAACTGTTTCAAACTTAATAATTATGTGGGGCACATGTTATACTTTCATCATGAGACACATTTGGTCACATATCATCAAGGTCAAGGTCACTTTGACCCTTATGAAATGTGACCAAAATGGGGTAGTGAACCACTAAAAGTGACCATATCTCATGGTAGAAAGTACCAATAAGCACCATTGTGCTTCCTATGTCTTGAATTAACAGCTTTGTGTAGGAAAAATGTGTAAAGCATTTCTTAGTGTATGATGTCATTGGTAGGTTTAGTTGTTTGACCTTGACCTTGAAGGTCACCTGAAGGTCAAGGTCATATAAAGGTCAAGGTCAAGCATGTGAGTCGTATGGGCTTTGCCCTTCTTGTTTTTTGCTTCTCTAGTCCCTTCTTCATTGTATAAGTTTCGTGTTTGAAATCAACATGTAAGAGTATGCTTTATGATGTTTTTTGGATGTGGGGGTAAATCATTTACAAGAAACCGTCCGCGAACCGATCGTCAACATCAAGCATTTTTTCAAAGTTTCGTAGCCACCACTGCAACAGATTGACGGGAGAATACCCTAGGCTGCCAACCAAAGCCAAAAACCACTGCTTCATTTCTGTGGCAAATTGCATGAGTCTAGAATAAGGGTTGCTAGGGAAAAAGGGGGAATAATGTATGTAAACTTAAAATTCGTTTTTCTCAAAAAGCGCATTTTTAGGGTGTCGATCTTCAATGTCATGTGAAATCATGTAGGGTAGTCATATGTTCATGATTTTTGCACCATTGAGAAGCTTGTTGTGTGCTCTTTTTGAAAACATACAGATATCAAAATGTTCAAAATGCAACGAGTGACTCATTTTGTGATGGAGGGTCACATATCTTGTAGTTGTAGCCTCCAGGACTTGACATGACTTTCAATCTGGCTTGTTCATGGATCTGTGGGCAGATTTCTGGTGAGTTTTACATGTTGATCATGAAGAAGATTTTAATCACGAGCGTGCCACAGGGGTTGGATGACGTGTATGGCAGACCTGCCTACTCTCCCGAAAAATCGGGAGACTCCCGATTTAGGCCTGTTTTTTCCGACCTCCCGATTAGACTTTGAATTCTCCCGATTTCGATCAATGAAACCTACGAAAAAATAAAAATGTGAAAGTTATTCCGTGTTATACATGTTTCAGGCTTTTAGATGCGTAGGCTGAGTACGCCTTCCAGTGCCGCCAAACGTCTTTGCTTCGGCTGTTGTGATTGGTTTACTCGGATACAGTGTCCAATCGCTAACCTTGAAAGACTGTGTGCTCGGCTCGGCTGTGGTCGCGACGCTCTGTTCATCGCGTTTGCAATGGCGGGTAAAAAGGAAGGGACAGGTTTGCATGAAACGGATGAGGATGAAATTGAATCGACATCTACAGCACCAAAGAAGATTCAGAAGAAAGTGAAATACACGTAGAAATGGAAAGCTGAGTACCATACAATGTTCGAGAACTTGGAGAAGTCAGCGAAGGGCGCCTATTAGCTCCGTCGAGATCGAGTCAAACAGAGTTATCTTTTCCTACTTTCAGCAAAACAATTGCGCGTCACTTACAAAATCTGTGAAAGACACGACTGTTTTTGGAGCAGAAAGTTTGTTGTTTCTACAATGGTGACCTCCTGCTGTGTGAAGAACTGCCACAATAGGCATGACAGAGAGAAAGATCGACATTTTTTTTTTGTCGTACCGCGTGTTGCAACACGAAAAGGCAAGGAAATGCTGGATCTCACAACTCAAAGGCGCCGTGAGTGGATCGCTCAACTGAACCTGAAGTCACTCACTTTTGACACTAAGGCAGATCAATTTGTTTGTTCGGATCACTTTGTAAATGGTGAGAATTTGTTATGTTTTGCATTTTGTAACTTAACAAATACTAGAAAAGATGGAAAGAGAGTATGCAGGACAGATTACAGGGGAGAAAGAAAGGCCAAGATGTCGCAGAGACTAACAACAGTGTTTTGTTCTGTTACCTGATTTGGCTTGGAAAGTGCATTAGTCAAAGTTCATTCTGCGCCAATGAATGAATTCCAAAAGTGATTTAAATAAATGGCTAGTGAAGTATTTATGGCGCCAATTAAATCAGGTTCTTATTCATCGTTTTCTTTACTGTTTACAACTCATGGAGTGCAGGTTACCATATATGGGATGATTGATAAGGATAAACACTAGGTTTATATTCAATATTACAAATAGTACATAGTACATTAGATGAATAAATTGTAAAATTTGATGTGCTATAGTGTCAGATGAGCAAGTGAGTCTGCTATCTTTACGGCAGCAACAGAGTGTGAGAGAAACACGCCTTCTCATGTATCTCTGCTGCTGCAGTTACAATCCACGCACACAAGTATGGAAATAGATGAGAGACAGCACGTTGAACTACAGTGGTCTGGGCAAGTCTCTACATCCTATTCTCACCCTCTTACATGTTTATATACATGTGTAATTGCTCCAAGATACTTCTGCAACTGCTTGGAACCAATTTCGAGCTTGTGACATGCAAAAGGTTTAAATTAAGAAAGGTGTCTATTCATTCGTGAGTGCCTGAAAATGAAATAAGAAATTTAGTTTTTGATTACAAGAACAAATATATCAACATGAAGAGTCCCATACCACTTCTTGCCCAAATTCTCAAACCAGCTCTAGTGGCCAGTGGAGGAATGAACTTGGTTCTTGCATTTACATATTCCTTATTCCTCATCATGAGCTCATTTTACATCATCATCTGTAGCACCTCTGCCACAACAGCTGGGAAGGAGGTCTGTAGGTGTTGCCTAGAGAGTGCAGTATGAGAGGTGACCTCATTCCTGTGGACTTCCTGTGGAGCACAGGGTGGAACGGCACCAATCCAATTGACTGATTTCTGTGCAGCTCCACTCTGCTGGGTCCATGTCAGTCCAGCTGCCCTTGCCTGCCTTCACTGATCCTCACCAGTATGAAAATTGAAGGAGTGGAGATATGAACCATGAAACACCAGTTCACTCAATGGGTCCCTTGCTTTCTGTGGGATTGAAAGGACTGTTGCCATGATGGAACTTTACTCTGCTGTCATCTCCCCTAGCATTGTTGGCTTTTAATTAAAGGGATGGAATGGCCACACTTTATGGCAGATGGTTGAGGGAAATGTGAAGGTTTAATATTCATATGTGCAGACATCTAATCCTGCCCATCCACCAATGTGTTTGATGGATGGTTGTGAATAATCTCCTCTGGCCAAGTGGATAATATGTAGTGGCTGGTGCCTACTTCAGGTGTTATTGAGGAAAATAGGACTGAATGTAGATATTCTTCTAGTTCTATGTAGGGGTAGTTGGGGGGTGGGGGGGATGGGGGGAGAGAAGAGAGAGAGAGAGATTCCATGTGGGCATCCATGCACTAGAACACATGCATCTGTACATCTCCGATCATGCATGCTCACCATTAAACATGCATGCACAAACACACAAGCATGCACTGTACTCTGTAGGCTGGGAAATCCTCCATGCACACAATCAAGGGCTGAAGATTTTTGTTCTGGAGGTCTCCATGCTGTATTATAAGTTCAAACAAAGTGACTGGCACAAAATGTGCAAAATGCAAGTGTCTTCCTGCTCCAGGACCAGAAATGTATCCAACTTTTTAGTCTGGCCTGACTATTCGGTGCTGACACCTGCTGACACCTTGCACCAAAGGGAAGAGAAAACACTTTCTTGTTTGGATGTCAGAGCGAACTCCAAGGTCTACTTTTGGCATGCACTGCCTTACTAAGAGCACTTCCTTATTCATGAAGCTAGTACAATGTGTTTACCAAACCTGAATGAGAACTCGGCTAAATATAATGATGATGTACTAATGTCATTGGGAAGATTTGGGATTGTCCTAGATTCTGAGAAAAGGTACTTGCAGTCTAGGTGGCAGCATTTCCTGTGAATGCGAATCATGTCCTGGTTTGTGTTCCTAGTTAATTTAAATAGACAGTGGATAATGGTAGCAATACAGTGGATTAAACACTTTGATCAATACGGTGTGTGTGTGTGTGTGTGTGTGTGTGTGTGTGTGTGTGTGTGTGTGTGTGATGTGTGTGTGTGTGTGAATGCATGTGTGGGTGCATGTACATGTATGATGTAAAGTATTAGATGATTCAAATGGGAAATATGCATGAATCAAGGAAAGATAATTGCTAATGGTAGTAATCTCCTATTTATTCACAGCTCGCTAGGATGTTTGAAGGCATGAGGATCATTATTTCAGTATGATGAAATACTTGTGGCATCAAGGCTTCTGATAACCTCTTCCACAAAACACCCATCTGTTCTCAGTAAGGGGAATGGGGAGACGATTTTTCAATTCACAAGATTGCAAAGCTTCATTTCCATATCTACATGTACACCTTCTACCTTTTTGAAAAGTATGGTGACAGCAGATGTGGTGTTCATAGGCATTGCTTGTTGCCTCAGACTAGTTCATGAAGAAAGTGCTAGAATTCAGTCAGTCATTTGAGATGGTGCATTCCTGCTCTTGTGAAACCAGCGAGCAGTCTTTGGTTGCACCATCTTTGTTTGAGCTTGAATCGTTTTGCAGCCAATGAATCCATGTAGTGCTAGTGGACTTACTTTTTAGCCAATCCAGGGGTGGGAGTAGATGTTTCAGTTCTTCTGCAACCACAAAATCCTGTAGAAATGGTTTCCCTTGCTGGAGATTTGTCAAGGAGTAAAATTGTGGTCCAGGATCTTTAGCTTTGTGGGTCCCCATGGTTGTGGTTTCATGTTTTTGAAGGCGTGTGTGTCATGCAAGGGATAAGCTGCATGTTGTCACAACCTCGTGACTCACTATGTGAATCTTAGCTGCATTGTAATCAGATAATGGTACCTTTCCAGATGTAGATCAATCTTATAATGTTCGTGCCAACATGTGTGTGTGACTGCGTTTTGCTTTAAAATCAGTTGCCGATTTCAAGCCTGTATTGCATGTTTGATATTATATTTGGAAAGAGATTTGGATGATCAACCATAGTCGTTCACTCTTGTGATGCCAGAAAGATGTTCATTTCTCATAAATATGTTCTCTGGCTTTTGATGCCAGACCATTATATCAACTGCTGAATGATTGAACGTGGCACTGTTGTTGAGGTGTACAGACTGTGATAATAATCCTCCTCCCTCCCTCTATCACCACTGAAAAGCATGGTTGGTGGGGGACCTGGCTGCCTTCTGCTTGGAGCTGCAGATATAATAGATATAATGGATAGTGACCAGTTGATCTCATCTCCAGCGGAGTCTAGGGGTTACATCAAGAGAGTAAGAGAATTTGCTTGCAGCAGGTGTCTTGCCCATCTTCCCTCCTTTGTGCTGTTCATTTTGTGCTGCCAGTACTGGTTTCCCCCAGCCCAGCTCTAAAAATACCTGCAGCCAGTGGTGGGGTGGAAGCAGCTGAGCAGAGTGCAGATAATAACATGGTGGCTGGGATTTTGTGATAGTGTAGGAGTGGAAGGTTTTACCTTGGGTAGGACTAGAGGAAAAGTAAGTCAGAAATACAGTTTTCTTCAAGCTAGGAGCTTTGAGCAAGACTGCTCACTTTGATTTGGCATTGCAAGAATAGGCATCTGTCTGTCTGCTGGCTCAAAGTGCCCTTGTGGTAGTTGGGCTGTTTATTAACTGTGTCACCCTTTCTTGATGGAGACAGAGTTTGGGGAATGAGACTGAGAGTTTGGGGAATGAGGGGTAAATGCTGGCATTGTGCCAGTAGGAGGTCTCTGTTCTGCTGACCAGTCAGTCCAAGCAAAGACTATTATTACAAAGACTGATCATGACAAGTTTTTGCTATATAAATAGTACAAGACGCTCGGAAATGCAGCACACCAAGCGTCAAGCAACACGGGTGAATCAAGGGAAGTAATCACACCGCTTAGCAACATGTAAATATTGCTTGTTTATCGACGCGTTTCTGATGCGGTCCAATCATGTTTGTGAATAAATTTACGGTGTAATGTGTAATAACATGATTTGCAGCAATAATGGGGGTGTTTTGGCGTTGTTTTTTTTGTAGCAGGCATTGTGAAATCGAACTCGCAACATAGGCCTAGATCTACATGGTGTTGATGACTGGGAACGATCTAATTTTCATTATTATGATTTTTTTATATAAATTTGGTTAGTTATTCAAACAATCATGACTAATGATATTGAGGTCTGTGGTGTAATGTTGGTGACTGATGTGGCTGTTGCAGCAGAATGCTGAATCAAACAATGTATTTGTTCTTCTTGACTCATTAGAAAGCAGTGTTAAAAAGTCATACATTGTTTAGTCAACAACCATGTTCAACCCACTAATGATTAAGGAAAAGTGGGTTGAACTAATGATTAAGGAAAAGTGGGTTGAACATGGTTGTTGACTGAACAATGTATGACATTTTAACACTGCTTTCTAATGAGTCAAGAACAAATACATTGTTTGATTCAGCATTCTGCTGCAACAGCCACATCAGTCACCAACATTACACCACAGACCTCAATATCATTAGTCATGATTGTTTGAATAACTAACCAAATTAAAAAAAAAATCTTAATAATGAAAATTAGATCGTTCCCAGTCATCAACACCATGTAGATCTAGGCCTATGTTGCGAGTTCGATTTCACAATGCCTGCTACAAAAAACAAAGCCAAAACACCCCCATTATTGCAGCAAATCATTTTATTGACTCACATGCGAAGCAAAAGTGAGTCTATGTACTCACCCGTTTCGTCCGTCCGGGCGTCCGTTTAAAACTTTAACGTTGGATTTTTCTCGGAGACTATTAAGTCTATCAACACCCAATTTGGCATGATGGTGTATGATGACAAGGCGTCAAAAAACATACATAGTGACTTGACCTTGCTTCAAGGTCAAGGTCGCAGGGGCCGTAAATGTTGTATAAAAAACAGCCATTTTTCACATTTTCTCAATTTTCTCTGACGTTTTTGAGATTGGATACCTCACCTATATATGGTGTATAGGGCAAAGTAATCCCTATCTTTCGATACCAGTTTGATTGACCTTGCGTCAAGGTCACAGAAGGTCTTTAAAGTTGGATTGTATACATATTTTGAAGTGATCTTGACCCTGAACTATGGAAGATAACTGTTTCAAACTTAATAATTAAGTGGGGAACATGTTATACTTTCATCATGAGACACATTTGGTCCCATACCATCAAGGTCAAGGTCACTTTGACCCTTATGAAATGTGACCAAAATGGGGTAGTGAACCACTAAAAGTGACCATATCTCATGGTAGAAAGTGCCAATAAGCACCATTGTGCTTCCTATGTCTTGAATTAACAGCTTTGTGTTGCATGACCTTGGATGACCTTGACCTTGGGTCAAGGTCACATGTATTTTGGTAGGAAAAATGTGTAAAGCATTTCTTAGTGTATGATGTCATTGTTAGGTGTAGTTGTTTGACCTTGACCTTGAGGGTCACCTGAAGGTCAAGGTCATATAAAGGTCAAGGTCAAGCATGTGAGTCGTATGGGCTTTGCCCTTCTTGTTACACATTACACCGTAAATTTATTCACAAACATGATCGGAACGCATCAGAAACGCGTCGATAAACAAGCAATATTTACATGTTGCTAAGCAGTGTGATTACTTCCCTTGATTCACCCGTGTTGCTTGCCGAGTGTTGCTTTCCTCCAGCAGGGATCACATTTGTCAATTTTCAGACACTTTGTACTGAAGCTGTTTGTTTACTGATATGGGAATGGTAGTACAGTGTGATTGTGTGTATGTTGGGATTGACAACACAGTCTTTGCCTCTTCTGGGCTTATTTACTTCTAAGCCATGAATCAAAACATAAGAGGTGTGCACTTCTCCGGCTCCTTATTCACAACAGAAAATAGCTTCCTCCTGTTCCCATGCTTGTGATAGCGGTGAAATCTGAATAGACCATTTGTTCTGGAAGTGTGCCAGTGTGATTCCTGACTTCTTGATAACAACAATACACATCTGTCCACCTCTGTAGTTTAAATAAGAGCACAGGAAAGCCAGTGAGAGCTTGAGTGTGGTAGTAACAACAGCAAGACAAGCCTGCCTGTAAACATCATTGAAGGAAATGTCTTATGGAAGCCTAGCTGGAAGAAGAGGCCCAAGTGAGTTGCAGCTGCTGTAGTGAATGTCTGTTGTAATGACTGTTGGAAAGTGTTTCCTTCACCTGGGAGAATGAGACATTATGCATGACACTAATGATTTTCCAAGGGAAAATAGAGCCAAGTGAGTAGCAGCCTTTAAGAAAAATGTCTGCTGCAGTGACTGTTTGAAACTGTTTTCATCACTGAATATCACCGGAACCATTTGACTATGTCAAGAGGATCTGTTCATGTGATGTTTGCAGGAGATGCTTGGAAAAAACATTGCAGTAACAGTCATGTTAGTCAGGAGAGATGACCAGGAAATTTGTATGTGCATGCGCCATCGAACATACACACACACACACATATACATCTGTGTGTTTACAAATTACACCCATACATTTGTGAGTGTGTGTGTGTGTGTGTGTGTGTGTGTGTGTGTACATCCTGCATTTGTGTGAGTGTGAATGTGTGCATGTATTGATGAAGGAGTGTTTATGTAGATGTGAGTGTCTGCTTGTTAATTTAAGTGGGACATAAGCCTGCATTACTTGACCTGTTTGTGTTTTGGTTGGCATCTGTATAAAATTTAATGGGGGGTTGGGATGGGGAGAGAGAGAGAGAGAGAGAGAGAGAGAGAGAGAGAGAGAGAGAGAGAGAGAGAGAGATTTTCACAAGCTAGTTGGGCCTTGTGGCTGTGAGCTGAGCTAGAGCAGGGGGTTGGCTGTCCCACCAGATATCTGTCACTGCTGTGTCTAGCTAGGGGTAGCCAGGCAGCCAGGCTGGCTCGCTTCAGCTTGCTTGGTGGCTGGTGGCTGCCTGCTGACCTGAGTGGCTAGCTGGTGCTGTTCCCAGCGCTGGCAGGCATGCTGACTTGCTAGGCAGGCTGTTTGGGCTTGGTGCTTGTCCTGTGCCAAGGCCTGTCCTTGTGGTAGTGGTAGCCTTACTCTGGGCCAAATCCTGCTGGGTATGCTGGAACAGATAGACTTTTGTGTGTGTGTGTGTGTGTGTGTGTGTGTGTGTGTGTGTGTGTGAGTGTGTGTGTGTGTGTGTGTGTGAGAGAGAGAGAGAGAGAGAGAGAGAGAGAGAGAGGAGAGAGAGATGTTGGACTGTCCCTTGTTGCCAGCAGTGGATTTGCTCAGGACTGCTGCAGCCTGTATAAGATGTGGTAGGGCTGCTTGAGCTGTGGTGACCACATGCTGATTTATTGGATTCTATGCAAGTGCAGGAATCTGCCTGCCTAAAAATAAAAGAGTAGGAAAGCAAGGGGGGTGATATAGAGTACAGACTTAGAAGATGGAATTTACTTGCCAATATCACTTGCATTCATAATACTTCATTTAACTTCATCATGTGGTGTTCCTGTGTCAGTTTTCAGTGCTTGGTGGCTGTAGAAGCCTAGAATAGTAGAAGTGGATTGTTTTCTGAGTGGTTTGGTGAAGTTCCGGTTTGTTGTTCTTGCATGCACCAGTTGAAAAATCTTGACGATATTCAGACCCAACTTTTCCTGAATTGAATACTCAAGGAAATAGCAAATAAAAAACAACTGCTTGTCACTAACATGGAAAGCTATGGATAGGAATGACCTAGCAGTTTCTAGGAAGTACTGGATGCTAAGTATATGACTCCTCGATCATTGTTACAGTCAATACATTAGGAACTAAGGAAGGACACGAATGTGTGACTTAGTTGTCATTATAGTTCAACTTTACTGGTAACCTTTAAAACTCCTAGATTGAACAAATAATCATATTGACTCCCTTGGTACTTGGTAGCTTATTAATTTATGGGATATGATATCTGGGTTGAGAACCACCAACAAGTCTATTATGAGATTGGTAAAGGTGGAATAGCTATGGAAAAAATGTCTCCACTTGCTCTTACTCCAAATAGTTTAAGAGATTTCATGATTAATGGCCTTACATAGCCTACAAAAACTGATAGGCGGTAATACTCCATCCATCCATCATGGGAATGATGAAAGTGTGACCAAGTCAGCACCAGTCAGCTCCATCAGTGTTGTATTCCTGTCTCAGTCATGTCTCTTTTTCATGCCAGTCATCAGTGCATAAGTGCCGTTGCCATTACCAAGGCACTACAGATGTTTTGTAGCTGTAGACTACAATGAAATAAGCTAAAGGAAAAAGAAGCTGTTGTGTCTGGTAATCAAAGCTACTTTGATCACTACTTCATTGATTTGTTGTGCCCAGGGCATGATAGATTAGTTAAACAGTTATCAGGTTGGGCACTGTCTCTGCATTAGTGAAGCAATAGAGACTGTTTGACAGTGTCTGTTTGACTATGCTGGCCAGATCAGATTGGTTCATGTGGGTGTGTGGGAGTGGGAGTTGATTGTGAAAGAACCGAGGCTTAAGTGTAGTGTGTCAGCATACCTGTGTTTCTCAGTGGCTGCAAGGCAGGACTGCTGCTCTTCCCTGATTTCTGGAATATCCTGCTTCCCCAGTAAAATCAGTTGACTTACTTTCTGAGAACTGTGCTCGGTCTGCTCTCTACTTGTCAGGGCTGTAGGGATTACTGCATTGGTTGAAATGTCTTCCTAGTAGGAAAGTGGAAAATGAAATAACATGCAGTGGTATGAAAGGGGATTCCTACCTACAGAACCAGTTTGTGGGCTTTAGTAAAACTCTGTTGTGAGTTTAATAGGAATAAAATCCTGAGAAGGAAGAGGTCGTGGATGAATATGGAGTTCAATAAGTTCAAATGACCCAAGTCAGTTGTCTGTGATTCTGTGTTCACTGCCAAGAAGCAAGCAAGGGGCAACTTACAGCACCCCGTCTCAAGGCTCAGCATCTGCCAGAGAGAGGTTTTCGTTTTCTGTGGGTGGACTGTGTAGTCTGCATGCCTGTGCTCCTTTTCTGCTTGTAGCAGGTCAGAATGCTTGTTCCAGGTCAGTACATGTCTGTGTCTCTTTCTTGTCTCGGCATAATCTTTTTTGCTTTTGTTTACAAATGTATAAATACTATGATTAAAGTTGTATGCAATTCAAAGCTGTTTAAGAGAAGAATATTATTCATGAACCGTGAATGACTTGCTACATAAACCAAATTGCTTTAACTACAAGGAACTTTTGGACTTGTGAAATGTCAGTATTACTTTGAAACTGGTTCTCGTAATGCCTATAATGATCATGTAGTGGAGTAAAGAATAGAAAGTGATGGGGAAATTTCCACCCATGTTGAGCATCACCTGACTGTATTTTCTGGTAGTGACCTCTCTCAGACCTGGGGTTCGTGTTAGATGGCAAGATACATGACACTTATAGTCTCACATGGCTGATATGCGAGACCTTTGATACTTTGTCAGTCATTTATCCACTGGGATCAATGATGGTGAATCTTTGCATCTTTTCTTTAAAGCTTTGAAATTCATGGTATTGTCAGGAGGTTTATTGCAGTGGTCAGAGACCTGTTTACTGACTGACTGACTGACTGACTGACTGACTGACTGACTGACTGACTGACCCACTCGTCAATCTTTGGATTGGTCAGCTGGTTGGTTGGTTGGTTGGTTGGTTGGTTGATGTTTTGTGGCCTACCAGCTTTTGAGGGCTATGTAAGCCCATTGACTAAAAGAATCACTAGAGATTTCCCTACCGAGTTATTCCCCTCTCATGAATGATGTAGGGAGGTGCAACGGGTCTCTACCAAGCCCCAACCCAAGGGGTGAGAGTGGGAGAGAACACAACACACCAGCACCTATTGCTGAGCATCCGCCTTTAAACACATTTTAAGAATTATAAAAACAAATTAACTTGTTTATTCATTTCATTTCATATTTAACTTTTTTATTTCCTGTCTGTTTGAAACTGATCTCTTGTTTGTACATGTATGCCCAGCGTGTAAACTTGTATTTCTTTACTTCCAGATGAAGATGAGGAAGTGGTCTATGTGGGGACCACCCAAACGACCCACATGGAAGTGGTGGATGTGGTGGATGTGGAGGCCATGGAGACGTACAGTGTCATTGATGTGGAGGAGCAGCCTGACACCCCTAATGCCTCCTCTGATGTGGCCATAGACTGTGGCCAGTTCTCTGCACCCACTGAGGGCAGCCTGGAAGCTGTCAGTCAGGCGCTGGACCAGACCTTGCTGGACATCAGCCAAGGCAACATGGGACCACCGCACTCTACAGGTGGTGACCTCCTCAACTCCAGCCACCTAGGCTTGGATTCTCTAGGATCCCTAGACACTTTGGGTGCAATGGATCCTAACAGTTTCTCCTTGAATCCTGCAGGAATAGGCCTTGATGCCTCTGCCATGGATGGGCACAGAACTTCAGCTGTGGGTGTTGTGACTGGGGGTGCAGCTGACTTGACCAACACTGCCCATAGTGCGGTGGCCATGGATCTGACCAGTGGTATTCTCGATCCAAATGCCAGCAGCTTTGGAGCTCCAAACAAGAGTGACTTTTCCCTGAAAGCTCCACTGCAAGGCTCTCTGCAGAGCCTGGATGATGTTAGTAGTGCTCTAGACCTGAGACAGCAGGCTGTGGATTTGACTGTCCCTCGGTCAGATTCAGCTCCATTGACAGGTACATCTAAGCCCTTAGACCTAAATTTTCCTGACAGCATGAGCATTTATCCATCATTATATGTTGAAGATGATAAATCTTCCTTTCTGTTTGGTTCTGGATCGAGTACTCTGACCAGCATCTCTCACAACAGATACTCCATATATTCTTCAATGGTGTCTGCATTACCGACTGCTTCAGTCTCAGTCACATCAGCTGTGAATGTGGCACCTTCCCAGAACTTGTCCATGGCAACCAGTGTGACCTGTCCCCAGGTGGCAGCATCCCTGCCCCACAACCACACAGCCATCGCACCCGCTGCAGCACCTGCAGTCCTCTCTGCCCCCCCTATGGCACCTGGGCCAGTCTCCAGCATGGTGGCGCCCTGCACGCAGTCCTCGCCTTCCACTGCCTTTTCCCACTTTGTGCAGAACTCGGTTGCCCAGAGTGGCACACAAGGCATGGCATGTCTACAGAGCAGAAATGCACCGCAGCTGGCTTACCTCAATCCCAGAGTTAGTCAGTCCAGTATGCTAGTGACTGTACCTGCAAGCTCTGTGGGAGTTGTCTGCGGTGGCCTCCTACCTGTATCGCCCTTGTCAGCTCCACTATCGAGCTTGTCTGGCTCTTCCAATGCAGGGTCTTTAACTGGTGCCCTCAGATCAAGTTCAGGCGCTGGTTTTTCATTGAGTGGAAGAGACACTGGTGGCTTGTCATCAGGTCTTCCAGCCTCTGCAGGTGTTTTCTACTCCAGTAGTATGCATGGAACTCTGCAGGGACCCTCTGTCAGCTCAGTTACCAGTACGGTTTCCTCAGCTGACACCACCACCTTCAGTCTGCCTGTTAGTGTCATGAGTGCTCCCTTAGGATCTACCACTTCCCTTCAGTCCAGCTCTCTCTGTGGAATCTCTGCTCCTCCACTCACCTACTCCTCAACTGGATTTGGCCTGCAGGTGACAGGGCAGAATGCAACTGCAAGTTCACATCCGTCCATCATGACGAGCTCAAGCAGTGGCACTAGCTTGTCATCTCCTTCACTGTTCCAAACAAATGCAACCAGTTCAGGCTCTGCTTCAGGCACTGCTGGAGGAAGCAAATCTGGAGGAAGTGCTGATGACAGTGAATTCTTTGACTTGTTCGGAGACTTGTTTCAATTAGACTCTGACAAGACATCTTCCTCAGCCAGTACTTCTACCAGCCATCAACTGCCTGTGGTCTCGAGTAGTGGCAGTGCTGCCTCTGGTGGCATGGCTCCAACCAGGATGGAGATAAAAAGCAATGACCCAAGAACATCTGCTGGAGTTGCTGTGCCTTCATCACAGTCTGGATGTGGAAATACCACCACTTCTCATGGTGGGAGTGCACATGGAATGTCAAATATCCAAGCGCAGTCCTCACCAGTGATGAACAGCTCTGTTCAAACATCATTATCAGTACCAGTACAGCCCATCACTAGTGTCTTTCTAAATCCAAGTTCAAACCTGCAGTCTTCTTCTGTGTTCACAAGATGGCCTAACATGACTAAATGTGGCACCAGCTCCAAATCGTTGGTGTCCATATTGCCCTCGTTTTCCAGTTCCAATGTCTTTTCGTCTGGTGTCCACATGCCTGCAGTCACTGTGAACTTGCAAGTCTCCTCTGGTTCCTCAGCCTCCATCTCTGCCTCTGCCTCGTCTAATACAGCTGGCTCTGGTCACAGTGTGCAAGGTAACCAACCATCCTGTACCAGCAAACTGCAGGCAAGCTGTCTGCCTCTTCGGAAGCGAAAATACACAGACATGGGTCTGGGAAGCTCAGTAGGTGTGCAGCCAGCCAAAAGGCAGAAGACTCGGGTCAGAATGCTGTGTGCAGGCTGCTACGTGACCACCAAGGACTGGGACCGCGTGCTGCAGTGTCCCCAGGGTCACCTGGCCTGCTTCGCCTGCCTTCAGCGCCAGAACATCCTCTTCCTGCACAGCAAAGTGGTGGGTGGCCTCTCTTGCAGATTGCTGTGCATGGTGTATGCATACATGTGTGATGGAGTGTCTTGTTGAGGCTGTCCATTCCTCAGTTCTAAGAAAGGGTAGTGTATTCTCTCATTTGTGATATTGTGTTCGGCTTGAGACAAAGGAATGTTTCCTTGATTCTGGGCATTATTCAGGGGGTTTGTTGTTGGACACAGGAGAACAGTTGCATCCTGGATATGCCTGCTTTGGGCAAACACAGGAGACATGATTGTGCTGGAATGATCCCCCTGTGGGTAAAAAGCAAGTAACAAAGCAAACAGTACTTGGTCTTCTTGTAGTCGCTTGTAACAATGGCAATTAGACTGTAAAGGCACATCCATTAATTTATTCATTCATTGCTGGAATGAAAATGCTGAGCATATTAACAGGTAGCATTTGAGTGCTACTCTTGTAATTAAGGACTATTTCAGTGACCGACAGAGTTTAGAAGTCTTCTATTTATAGTTGGTAGTTGTTCGCTCAGTTCACCCACATCCTTTGATGTCTTAGTTCTTATCAAAGCACCATTGCAGGATCCTACACAGCTCTTTCTCAAAACTACTTGCCCATTCGGGCAAGTAGATAGCAAGTTCACTGTCCCAAAAGCTAACTTCACTGTCCTGAAAAATGTTGGCCCCACCACAGTTATCACACTAGTCAAACACATATCAGTGTCTGTAACTTGTAAGTTGTGTGTAGCATGGAACGTGTAAACAATGTCATAATGAGGGACAGTGGAACATGTATACAATGTCATAATGAGGGACAGTGGAACATGTATACAATGTCATAATGAGGGACAGTGGAACATGTATACAATGTCATAATGAGGGACAGTGGAACTAAACAGTTGGTTCAGAGGCTGCCAGCACAGCAGTGTCATTGTGCTTCACCACAGTTTTCAAGCTGTTGTGTGCTTCAATTCCAAAATAAATTGAAGGAAAATGTGTTGTCCCATTTAGGCAAGTCTAGATCAACGTTTCCTTGTTGAAGAGAATATCTGGTTGCCCTGGGCAAGGGGGCAGTTGCTCATGTTGGACTCGGCTTTGTCACCGCAGGAAGGCTGTCTGCATAGAAAACCTGCCCATGGCTCGATTTCATTTGAAAGTTTTATGCATGTGATCTGTTGGTTCTGTTTGTTTTTGTTTTATTCATCTCAGTTCATTTGTCTTTCAGGAAAAACTCTGCTGCTTTGATGTCACGTGCTCCCACATTTTTGGGAACCGTAAGTACCTGTCCAAGTTCATGGTTTCTGGGAACTTTTGCAAAATGTTTCAAGTGTAAAGGAAAACTGGAGAATGGACTTGTTGTGGGAATTAACAGTTTGGGAACACTCATCATCTGAATAAGAGTGATACATTACCAAATTTATAGGAAAACAGCTAGAAATGCTGGACTTCCCCTCATTACCAGTAGGTGGCTAATGATGCCTAACACTGGCTGGCGCTCAATGGTGAGCACTCTACTCTTGAACAGCTTGCTTGGCAAAGCACCATCAAGTATTCGATAGCCCTCCATAGAGGGACTATGCATGTAGAGCCAAGATGGATGCTTTTTAAGAATGGAATGAAATGCCGTAAAAAATGTGTGCAGTGGCTCAAGTTTATGACCTGTGATTAACACCAAAGCTGTGCGAGTTAGGCTGATGTTCTTTTCTATTTTGAAAGAATAACTGCTCTGAAATGATTACCTGGCAAGATGTGAGCAATAATTTTGGAGAATTTTTTTTAAAGTTTGAAAAGGGGTAACTCTATAGGATACACTAGCCCTTAGTTTGTTGCATAACCTCCCTTGATATAAGTGTTGAGAAATTCTTGCTTATTCTGTAAGTCAGCACTGTCATTTTGACATAATTTTCGATTTGAGTGGTGCCGAACCTTGAACTGCAGCTGCAGCCTTTTGTATCTATCACTGTATCAGTTTCCTCAAGAAACAATCAGTCTGCAACTGCTGGTTGGCTCAACTGGTTGAAGTGCCCACCTAAACACTCTGTGATGAGAATGCATCGCGGAAGCCATCTTGGTTTGTGCTTGGTCAAGTCAAGTCATTCAAGGGTGACTATTGTGGTTTGCTGAGTGCTTGATGGAGCCAGTTGTTCAGCCAGGGGCAAACCCTAGCAGCCAGAGGCTACCAGGGTCATCAGCCACATCATCTAGTCATCAACATAGGACTTCCCATAGTGACATACTCCACCTCTCTCTGCCTTTTTAATATTTTCCCTTGCAACCAGTGAAGTGGTTAGCTCCTCTATCTTGTATTTTTCCTCAACTCATTGGATCTAATTTTGCAATGGCTGATAGGCTGTAAAACTCCAGCCAGCCAGCCAGCCAGCCAGCCATTCATCCATCCATCTAGATTTAGCAATAATTTGTTGATCTCATGGCAGAAATGTGACACATAGAACATGTGACTGCTTAATGAAGAACAGTGAGTTTGGAGAAGAAAATGGGATGCCAGAGCTGACCCCAGGGCAGAATGGGAACAACAACAACGGGAAGATTATAGTGGTATGGGACATTAGGGCCCCCCCCCCCCCAAAAAAAAAAAAAAAAAAAGAGGGAAAAAAGTTTTGGTTTCAGGGTAGGTTGCCCTGAACTTATTACATTTTGTATATATTTTAGAAGTGGTGAGATTGAACATAAACTATCTTTCACTGAAAATACTTTTTAATACTTAAATAGTGGATTCCCTCAGTGCTCAAAGGGCAGGGAAGATGGGACAGCACACAGTTTGTTGTTTACTGTCGATTTCTTTTTTTTTCTTCTCATTTTAGTGTGTGTGTGTGTGTGTGTGTGTGTGTGTGTGTCTGAACAAAACAAAAGTTTAGGGTTGGCAAAAATAAAAAAAGGGTCAGATGGGTTACTGTAACCAAGACTATTCCCCCCTCCCCCTTTATTCTTAAATGCTCCTAGTCTCAGTCACTTGCTTCCTCTAGCACCCAGCAAAACTTAGCTGCTTCTGCAGCATTGTCCTCCTGAGACTAACTGTTCTAAAGTAAGTGACCATGTGAGGAATAAGAGCAGTTCTGCTCAGAGGTGGTCCTGTGATCAAAACAGAACAGTGAGTTAGAGGAGGAAAGCATAGTGGGATTAGGTATTTCTGGGGCTAGTGTGGTGTTGGAATGGCAGCAAGAAGCAGAGACTGTTAAGATGTGATTTTGTGACAGGGAAATGGACCCAGTTAGTTTGTGAAGCTCTCTTGTATTTCAAGACATTTTCCAAACATCGTTTTAACCCTTTTCTAACTCAAAACAGCAGCTCCTCCCTGGGATTGCCAACTCAAACATGCAAAAACTTGGGTGGTTTTAGAAAAATGTCAATTACTCTCTTGTTTGAACTTCAGTTGTCATGAAACTTTAGGATACAATAGATATATCATTATTGCTTTCATCTCTGGTGTTCATGTTTAGGTTGCCATAGTATAGAAACAACACTGCAGCCTTCTTGAAAATGGAGATAATGCAGAAAAAGCCAGTAAAGTGTGCAGTTCTAAGTAGCAATTTAAGATTTATTACCATAGAACACAAGAATAATGTGTTACTAGCACAGAATATACAACAAAAAGTATAATCATGCATTGTGATTGGTGACAACAGATTCTAAAAATCACATCCCATTGATTAATGTGAAAATCAATCCTTAAGCACACAGAGTGTTGACCGTCTAACAAATGTCATTCATTAAATGCCTTATTTGAGCTCCAGTCTTCATGAAACTTCCGGATACAACAGATAAATGACTTCTGCTTCTCATGATTGTGTCTCCATCTAGGTTGCCATGGAAACTACAAACTACAAGCAACCATTTTGTTATTTTAATATCAAAAACACAACAGAAATGGTGTAAAACTACATAAATTTAGCACTGAGGACAATAATATGTTACAAGCACAGAGAGCACAAAAATTATACTCATGCCATCTGAGTGGTGAGAACTACTTTAAAAAAAACCCACACATCTATGTGTGAAATCCACCCCTAAACACACAAATTGTTAACTCTCAAACAAATTGAACATCTGCCCTTAACTGCCTTATTTGGGCTCGTATCCTAAAGTTTTATTAAGATTAAACAAATGAATTATTACTGTTTCCCATGCTTGTGTTTTTATCCAGGTTGCCATGGAAATAACCATGCAGCCATCTTGAACAAGGAGACAACATGGAGAAACCATGCAAACTTTGCAGTTCCAACGTTGAGATGGCAAGGAGTGGGTCATGGGGCATGATCTGTAGAGATAAACAAGCCACTGCTATACATGTACTTATGCAAGGAAAAAACTAAATTTAACAAAACAAAAACCCAATGAGTTTTTCACACTGTCCTGATATCAAACAAAACATTCACTGGAGAATCCTTAATTTTTATCATTATTAAGCTGGGCACTGCTAAAAGCATGCATCATTTTTTAAACATGAATTAGCAGTGTTTGCGTTAGATTGAATCACATTGTAGTGTGTGAGAGAGAGATAGAGAGAGAGAGAGAGAAAGAGACAGAGACAGAGAGAGACAAAAATAAAGAATGATAAGGGCATTGTTACCTGGAGGAAGAAGGTAGTCTGCAGCATCAAAGGAGTGGACCAGAAGTGTTGTAACTCCAGTTTGTCAATGATTCCCTTAGCACTGAGAAGGGCAAGGAATTTTTCATCTCCGCAAGATCTCTTTTCTTCCACAACTTGATGTAATAGCAGGTCGGGGCAGCCTGTGCAGCTTGATCAGCACATTTGCTGGTTTTCCCTCCATACTGACCAGTAGACAACTCATAGGTAAATGACCTTTTCACCTTGAAAAAAGATTTGCCAAAATCTTCCCCACCCACGTGGCACCAGCATAAGCCAATGAAATGGCTTCATCCATAGCGCCATGGCCAGTGAAAGGGGAGACAACTCTTGCCATTTCCTGCACATGCGCCTAGATACTGTGGTCAGCCACGTGCCCGCCACTTT
Organism: Theodoxus fluviatilis; assembly: GCA_034096865.1. Lineage (NCBI taxonomy): Eukaryota > Metazoa > Mollusca > Gastropoda > Cycloneritida > Neritidae > Theodoxus > Theodoxus fluviatilis. The sequence goes on along the minus strand of JAWQFJ010006407.1, from coordinate 61,824 downwards.
CGACTTTTTCGCTGGGGCGCTTGGTTGTGCTCTGGCTCTCTCTCCCTCAAGTCTGCACTTTGTGCGGACTTTCTAGGAGATTTGCTGTCACTTTTGGTTGCTGTAGGGAAGTACTCCCTTCTTACGGCACTTGCCGTTTTGTTCGAATTCTTGTTTAATTCGCCCTTTTGTCATTCAATTTCTGTTCCTGCCGGTATTCAGTGCACAGTCCGGTTCAGTTATTTTGTTGCCTGTCGTTCTCTAGCTTCAGCTAGGGGTGTGTTGGCGAGCTTACTTTCGCTTGTGTCGCTTGTTGTGCATGCGAGCCCGTTCTTGGCTTTTCCTTGCGTCAGTTGACGTTTGTTAACGGCTTTCCGCCATTTGTTCCTCCATTTTGTTTCGCCATTTTGGAAACATGGCGTCTCGTTCTCCGGCCTCTGTTCGAGGTACGGAGGCGCTTCAGGTGCGCAAGGACGGCTTGTCTTATGCACGTAAGTTCGCTTTGTTGGTATCCCCGGCTTCTTTATCTTGTGAGGAGTCAAAGTCGGTTGCGGGTGAGGCTTGTTTGTTCGCTTTTCCAGCGGCGCCGGTGGACGAGGCGTCGGAGAATTTTTCTTCTCTCAACACTTCGTCTTTCCCGGTTTCTCGGTCTCTGGGGTCGGTCACGGGCTTTGTTCCCGATCCTATCCTGGGACATCAAGCAGCTGCGGCAGGTCTGGTTCAGTTGTCTGAGGCTGCTTTCCTTTCCGCTGCTCCACGGGCGTCTTCCCGGAGTGCTGTTAAGTGCAGGTCGGGCATGGCTATCGGTCGCACGGAGGCAATGCCCGTGCGATCCAGTCAGCAGGCTGCCTCGGAACCCCGGCGATCGGACGATCGACCCGTAGATCGTGACGGTCACAATCACGAAACAGGCAGAGAGTAGCGATCGACCGCTCGGAGGCAATGCCTGTCCAGTCTGATCAGCACCTTGCCTTGGAACCCCGGCGATTGGCTAATCGATCGGTAGATCGTGACGATCACAAGTCACGATACAGGCAGAGAGTAGCGATCGACCGCTCGGAGGCAATGCCTGTCCAGTCTGATCAGCACCTTGCCTTGGAACCCCGGCGATTGACTAATCGGCCGGTAGATCGTGACGAACACGAGTCAAGATACAGGCAGAGAGTAGCGATCGACCGCACGGAGGCAATGCCCGTCCGGTCTGATCAGCACCTTGCCTTGGATCCCTGGCGGTACAGGCAGAGTGTTGCTGACGACCGCGCAGTGTTTTTGACTCACATGCAAAGCAAAAGTGAGTCTATGTACTGAGCCGTGTCGTCCGGGCGTCCGGGCGTCCGTCTGGGCGTCTGGGCGTCCGTCCGGGCGTCCGTAAAAAACTTAAACGTTGGATTTTTCTCGGAGACTATTAAGTCTATCAACACCAAATGTGGCATGATGGTGTATGATGACAAGGCCTCAAAAAACCTACATAGTGACTTGACCTTGCTTCAAGGTCAAGGTCACAGGAGCCATAAATGTGGTCTCAAAAACAGTCATTTTTCACATTTTCCCACTTTTCTCCCACGTTATTGAGAATGGCGACCTTAGCTACAAGTGGTATATAGGTCAAAGCAAGCCCTATCTTTTGATACCAGTTTGGTTGACCTTGCTTCAAGGTCAAGGTCACAGGAGCTCTTCAAAGTTGGATTGTATACATATTTTGAAGTGACCTTGACCCTGAACTATGGAAGATAACTGTTTCAAACTTAATAATTATGTGGGGCACATGTTATACTTTCATCATGAGACACATTTGGTCACATATCATCAAGGTCAAGGTCACTTTGACCCTTATGAAATGTGACCAAAATGGGGTAGTGAACCACTAAAAGTGACTATATCTCATGGTAGAAAGTGCCAATAAGCACCATTGTGCTTCCTATGTCTTGAATTAACAGCTTTGTGTTGCATGACCTTGGATGACCTTGACCTTGGGTCAAGGTCACATGTATTTTGGTAGGAAAAATGTGTAAAGCATTTCTTTGTGTATGATGTCATTGGTAGGTTTAGTTGTTTGACCTTGACCTTGAAGGTCACCTGAAGGTCAAGGTCATATAAAGGTCAAGGTCAAGCATGTGAGTCGTATGGGCTTTGCCCTTCTTGTTTCCTTTGCGGTCTGATCAGCATGCTGCTTTGTTGTCCCGGCGGTTGGCTGATCTATCGCTCGATTCTGTTCATTCCTGTCGGGAATATCGTAACGATCAAGCGGTAGATAGTGATGGGCAGGAGTCATTGTTTAGTCTTGGGGGATCAGTTGATCGCTTGTCAGATTCTGATCTTCCTGGGGACTCTGTTTCTCCTGTTCGCCTCTCTCGTCACACTCAGCTTCGGAGGCCTGTTGCTCCCCGGTCGCGTTTGGCCCACCGTCTTTCCAGGAGAGAGGATGGGTCGGGCCGATCGACTCGAGGGGCTGACCGTCAGCGTCTTGCTGTTGCGGCTGCTGTCTCTGGGTCTCCCTCGGACGATGGGTGGCGTCGGCATTCCTTTGAGTCCTGACATTATCTCCCTCGTGATTTGTCCAGCTCGGAATCGCGGTCGTGCAGGCCGGTACGGGTTTCTGAGCGTCGATCCCATAGGTCTCTGGACTCTGGTGGTCTGCGACTGCAATCCGCCCGTCTGCCCTCCGGCACTGGTACCTTGCATGGCTCCCGTGTTTCTCATGCTACGGGGTCACGGTTGCACCGGCAGGTACAGGGCATCGCTTTCAGGCACGATGGTAACTCCCGTGCTACAGCGAGTAGTGGAGGGGCGCGTCGAGTTGCTGTTCAGCCCTCCTCCTTCTCTCTCGCCGGGTTCGAGAATCTTGTTTCTCTCCGGCATGGGTCTCGTTTGCACCAGTCAGGTCAGGATACGGCTGTTTCCCGCTGTCGGTCTCGAGATCTGTCGTTTGGCGCTGCTGCCCGGACTTTCCCCGTTCGGCTTCGCTCTCCACTGTCTGGAGACTGCCGGTCAGTTCGGTCAGCTGTCTCTCCTCAGTCTGGTGATGGCGGTGCGGTTTTTTTCCAGTCGCATCGGACGCGGAGGTTTCTTCGCCTGGGGATGAGTTTCCGACGGTTTCTACCGTTCAGGAGTGTTACGCTTCGGATGTGCATCGTATTCACCGTCAGTCGGTGTTAGACTCGGTGGCTACTTTTTCTGCGGACCTGGGGCATCACATTGTTTCTTCCACTGGCGTTGACTCTCAGCGACGTTTTGCAGGTTTTATGCACACTGGCCCTCCGGCCCAGGTGCCCGAGTTGCGTTTTTCGTCGGACATGCTGACTCGCTCTGCAGTGATGCTTGGGAATTTGCGATCTAGTCAATCGAAATTCCTTGCTGGGAAAGAGGCTCCGGACGGAGTTTCTACTTTGGCAAGCTCTTGTCTTCCTCCACCCCTGGGATGTTTCATCCCATGACTGTGCCTTGGCTGATCAAGCTGCCTGACGCACAACTTCCTTTCCGGGGTTTCTCCCAGCCTTCGCCACAGGATTTGTCTTTCCTCTCGGCTGCGAGTGCCTCCCGCGTGGCGGCGGCGGAAATTCCGGCTGTTGTTTTTGACTCGAAGTCTTTCGCTAGCCTGGAAAAGGCCTCCACGGACTTGGTGAAGGGGTGCTCGATGGTCGGCACTTTCCTTGCTTCTCTCACTCCCTCCATTGCTTTGCGTCAAGAGGGGTGTCCCGATCGGTTTCAGCTACTCCCCAGTCATCAGATCGATCAGGAGGCGGTAGGTAGCTTGCTGTATGCGTTGGATCACTCGTACTTGCATCTGGCGTCGCTGGCTCTCCATGTGCGTGGGCAGTTGGCGGGTTTGGCTCGCGATCAGCTGCTTGTCTATACGGACTTCTTGGAGTCGGAGATTCGGCAGCTGCGTTCTCTTCCACTTGTTCCGCAGGCGGTGTTTCCGGCGGGCAAGCTGGAGGAGTGTGTCAAGCGTTTGGTGGCCGACCCTGCCCGGTCGCTGCCTGCTTCGGCACGGGGTCAGAACAGCACCAGTAAGTCCTCTGGCTCACGCCGGTATTCTAGGAAGTACAGAGGTCAGTCGACTCAGGCTTCGGGTGCGAAGGTCTCGCATGTGGGGCGATCCCGGCTACGCAGTCGGGTCCCGTGGGGGGGGGGGGGGGGGTCGGGGGTCTCACCCTCCGGCTTCTCGCGGTCAGACGGGTCGGGCCGGAGCTTCTTCGTGACGGGGCTCCGGTTACCGAGGACAGGGTAGGGGAAGGGGTTCTGTCCCTTATCAGAAGGACCAGCGGGAGTGCTTTCTTTAAAGCTCTCTCGCTGCCGGCCAGCTGGCCTTTGTCTCAACGTCACCCGAGTAGGATGACTGTCCCGGGGGGGATTTGTCTCATGCCGCAGTTGTCTCATCAGCCGTCGTGTCACGTTTCATCTGTTTCAGACGGGCAGGTTGGGGGTGGGAGTACTCGCAGTCCGGGGCCTTGTGTTCTTTCTCCGGCTTCTGCTTTGCTCCATGTCAACGTCGCGGGCTCCGCAGGCGCTCAGGACACTTGGCGGATTTCATCTCGCTTCTGTTCCACACTCGTTCTTTTTCCTACGCCTCCCTCTGTAACTACCGCTCGGCGGTCACCAACACTATCAAGGCTACGCGTGGCATTGACGTGTCTTTCTTATCAGAGGATCCCACTGTTAAGCAAGTGTTAGATGGGATTAAGAACAAGTTTCCTCGTCGTCAGATTTCTCCCCCGCTGTGGGACGTTTTTCTGATTTTGGTTTTTCTTTTCAGTGCGGAATTCGAACCTTTAGAGTCCTGTTCTTTCAAGCGTCTGACTCAAAAGACGGTCTTTTTAGTCATGCTTGCTTGTGTGCGTCGCGTCAGTGACGTTCACGCTCTGAGTGGTCTTTCGTCGGACATTGAGTTCTCTGACAGGGATTCTTCCTGCATCCTCTCGTTTCTGCCGGAGTTTCGTGGCAAGAATCAGAGTGCTTTTTCTGACTGTCAGAGTGTTGAGATTAAGGGTCTCTCTTGTATTGTCGATTCGAACGAGCCTGACTGTCTCAACTGTCCGGTCCGTGCACTTGAGGTTTACCTGGCTAGAACTCAGTCTCGTCGTTTCTGCCGACGTAGACTGTTTCTTCCATTGAAACTTGGGCACGGGGAGATATCGAAGACATCCTTTTCCTGCTGGTTTCGTCGGCTGATCTCGGACGCGTATCAGAATGCGCTGCTGGTTCCTCCGGCTGGTGCTTCCAGGACTCATGAGATTCGCAAGGTGGTGACCTCTGTAGCTTTTGCCAAGAATGTATCGCTGTCTCATCTCATGAGGGCGGCGTTCTGGCGCAGGTACTGCGTCTTCACACACCACTACCTGCGGGACATTCGCGTTCGTCGCCTGGATGACACCTATGGCATTTACAAATTGGTGGTGGCGGGTGCGGCTGTTCGCCTTTGAGTGGTGAGTAGTCAGCAGTTCTTTTGCGTGGATGCACATCCCGCCGCCTGCTTGGGGTAATCTACCTGAGTTGTCTACTGGTCAGTATGGAGGGAAAACTTTAAGAAATTTAAACTAATTTCTATGTTTTCCTTACATACTTACCAGTAGACAACATTAATTTCCCACCCACCTCCCCATTTTTGTGCATCTTCATGAGTTCTCGGTGTGTTGTCAAAAGTGACGGGCTCGTGGCTGACCACAGTATCTAGGCGCATGTGCAGGAAATGGCAAGAGTTGCCTCCCCTTTCACTAGCCATGGCGCTATGGATGAAGCCATTTATGCTGGTGCCACGTGGGTGGGGAAGATTTTGGCAAATCTTTTTTCAAGGTGAAAAGGTCATCTACCTATGAGTTGCCTACTGGTAAGTATGTCAGGAAAACATAGAAATTAGTTTAAATTTCTTAAAGTTTCAGTCACCATAAGGTTGATCATTCTGTCATCCACAAAAAGTGAGAAGTAATCCTGTGATGTTTGGACGCTAGGAACTGCCACTATCAAACCCTGTTGACTGAAGAAAGTAGGGACATCCTCAATATGTCCATAATTCACCTTGATCCATCCATCATCATCATCATCGTTATCATCATCATCGTTATCATCATCATCGGCAGTAGCTGTTCCAGTACCGCTTGTCTGCCATGCCCACTTGGAGTTGACATTGACACTGCTTCTCGATCGAGATCAATGTCGAGGTGGCACAGGGGTGTTTGCACAAGCACTTGCACTTGTTGAAGGCCTATCTTCCTCAGATTCAGATGACTCAGGCTCAACATCTGATGAATCATAACTCTAAACCATCACCACTATCGCTATCACTATCAAATTGAATCTCTTGAAATGTCTCTCGACTTGACTTGCAACTTTTTTTGGTTCATTCCATTTTGTTTACAAGAAGGGGGGGGGGGACACATCAATCGGCATATCAAACATGTAAACTACCTCTAAGTGAGATAACTCTTGAACATCCATCTGGTCATACTATAATTTGGAATGAGTAGGGAAACAATTCTGGTACCTTCAAACGAGAATACTCATTAGCCAGTGACGGCAGATGCTTGGCCTAAATGAGAATACTCGTTACCGGTCAGAAGGGTTAAGACCCCCCCCCCCCCGCAAAAAAAAAAAAGGAAAAAAAAAAGATTGTTTCAGGTAGCATGGCCAAAACAACAGAAATAGAGTGGGTAGCAAGGAACTTTTTTTTCCTTGTTGCTGTTTTGTAGACATGTAAAAATGACATTTCATATATATGGGGGGAAAAGTGTGTCATTCTCAAAGAAAAAATTTTCATACACATATAATTTATTTAAAATGATAAACTTTAGTGAATGATTTAACTAATTTTAGATATGGGCCATTTGTGCTGGGTGGGGGGTTTTCTTTTTGTTTTCCCCCATAGCAAAAAAAAAAGGGTTGGCAGCAAAATTTCAGATTAGTCAGGTGACTGGAAACAAACACTTTTTTTCCCACCTGAGAAAACCTGTATGAAAAGGCTGACCGTCATACACAACTTCCCAATGATAGTAAAGGAGGCCTAGAAAATTATTTTAGAGAGAATTGATGCCAGATAACACTTGTGGTGCATGAGAAAATTCTTCCTTTCCAGATCTGGTGCAGAGCATGGTGGGTACTGAGGGAATACAGAGTGATGAGACGGAGGAGGAAGAGAAGAGCTTTGTGACCAGCAACGTCAACAAGTCCCTAGAGATCCCCATCCACTGGGCAGCCATGAAGGATAAGGTGCATATTTGCTACAGTTCTCTGTCTTGATGTGTGTGTGTGTGCGTGTGCATGTGTGTTTGTGTGTGTGTGTGTTTGTGTGTGTGTGTGTGTGTGCATGCCTGCATACTTATGTGTGTATGGGTGTGCAAGTGTTATGAAAGCCCGGTGATATTGGCTAGTAGGGATGTCATTAGTCTGGTACTCCATGTCCTTGCTTCAAACATGGAACCACATACAATGTATTTCTTCACAGTGAGTGGGAAAATAAACATCGAGAGTAATGCAGTGAACAATGCCAGAAAGTGGAAAAAGTGGAAAGTTGCAGGGGATGTGTACCAAATGTCAAATTTTTCTTAGTAGAAATGATTAATGTCTTGGTTCGAGGACTACTTCACCACATACGGATTTATTAGCTGAAGCTGTAAGGAAAGACTGGGAGACTGGTGAGGAAAGACTGGGAGACTTCAAATGATATACAGTTAAAGGGTACATTCGTGTGCCTGCATATGTGTGTGTATGTGTTTGTGTGTGTGCCAGTTTATGCATGCATATGTTTGTGTGTATATGTGTGTGTGTGTATGTGTATATGTGTATGTGTGCAAGGATGCATGCATGTGCACATGCTCATGCCTGCCTGCAATTGGGAATATGCACATTTGTGGTTCCTGGTATTTTGTTTCTGTGGTCCTTTATTTCTTGAAAACGAAGGAGTGCTCTAGGACATCAATGTAAACTGTTTACTGTGTTCATGTGAATGAATCATGTTTACTGTCTGGATAGCTGTCACTTAGGACTTGTTACAAAATATTTGTATTTTTGCTGGATAGGATGTTGGATTAATAAGCAACATCCTGTAAAGAAAAGCTTTCAAATGCGAGTCTTTTTTCGTGGTAAGAACTTTGAAACTTTTCAGTATATGGGGATTTTTTTTCCAAGCATATGGGGAATTTGATAAGACTAGAAAATTCTTTGGTATGTGATTGACAGTTAATCTTCCAACTTGCACAAAATTCAGTAAGCTCATAAGTTAGATGATCATTGATGATTAGTTCATGTGAAAATGCCTCACTTATCATTGATGTCCTTGTAATTTTCTCATTTCTCTACCAGGCATCCAAAAGCTTGATGGTCGACTTGTCGCAAGGAGGTGAAGAGTACAAGCACGTTGCATCCATGTTCCACGAATCACTCAAGTTCAAGATCAAGAAAATCTGCAGGGTGCAGAACCTTACCTTGTGGAGATACTACAACATGTAAGTATTCTCTGCAACATGTAAGTATTCACTGCAACATGTAAGTATGCACTGCAATGTGAAGGTACAGACTACTATTATACTCCATTATGTAATTACATACCACCCCCAGGATATTGTAGCCTTTGCTTCTTTTGTCTGCCTTAACCTTTAGAGCGCCGCTAATTTTCGTCATTGCTTTACCCCAGAGCCACAAATTTTATAATGTGTGGTCAAATTCAACACCATGTTTACTTAAAAAATCATCATTTATTACCTATTCAAGCTTTGAAGTAGATTTTTGGAGGGTGAGTAGAAAAATGGATGGCCTACACGGTGCTATTAATGAAAATGCCATAGAATGTTTTTTCAGCTGCTAAGAAATATTGGAACCCAGACAACAACAAAAAACAAACAAATTCACTGTGTTTTCCTACACTGCTCTATGTATTCAAGAATACAACAGCTTTTGATGAAAATGCAAAAGTGCATAGATAGAGTCTCCAAGTAATGGAGATACAGTAGTCGCCGCTTATTAAAAACACATTGGGACCGAACAAAAGTGTTTTTAATAAGCGGCGTTTTTATTAACCGGCACTTCCCGCTTCACCAAGCCGTTGCGTTTCTTCCACCTGTTAAACCACCCATCTGTAGCTTTGAATTCGGAGCGACCAAGCTGGGAAGCAATCTGTTCCGCCTTCTGACACAGGATTGGGCCGTTTACAGGTGTGTTGCGCGCTTGGATAGAGTCGAACCACCGCTTTAAGCCATCTTCTGTCTCTTTATCCTTCCCGCAGCGCCGACGCTTCCTTTGGCCTTGACTGGAGCCCTCTGCGATGTCAGCCCTAAGTTCATCTTCTTTTTTCAGTGTCTGGCACAGAAATGATGCCGACACACCCAAAATGTCAGCACCCTCCCTCAAACTTTTAGAATTTAGCTCTCGGTAGCGATCAAGCAAGTCCACTTTGTCTTTGGGTGTCATTTCTGTTCTTTTTCTTTTCTTTGGAGCTGAAGTTTAAGCCATTTTCTGATTCACTGCTTATCCAGCGAGACTAGACAGTGTTGAATTGACATCTGACGGTTTGCTGACAAGGGTGTAATCACTGTTCACACAAACGCTGAAGCGTCTTTCGTTGTCATCTAACGGTTTGCTGACAAGAATTCACAACCAGGGATCGACTCTGACCCTCCGAACAGCGAGAAAAAGAACAGAAAGAGTTTTTATTAAACGGCGCCTGTATTTAATAACCGGCGGAATTTTACATAGGTTATATAGTGGTAAATCCGGACCGGACCAACTGTATGTAAAAAACGGCTGTTTTTATTAACCGCGTGTTTTATAAGCGGCGACTACTGTACATCTGAAAATGTTTTAGGGTAAAACTAAAACAAAACAAAAAATCCTACAATTACTTACGCTAGTCATTTTCATCTGAATCAAGCTTCCGCTCAGGACTCTTGATCTACAGACCACAACACATCGCTATCGGTAGAAGCACTGTGTTTTCCTACACTGCTCTATTGATTCAAGAATACAACAGCTTTTGATTACTTGGAAATACATCTGAAAATGTTTTAGTGTAAAACAAAACAAAAAATCCTACAATTACTTACGCTAGGGAAGTCAGCCGAGTCAATTTAATCTGAATCAAGCTTCCGCTCCTCCTGTCGATCTACAGACCACAACACATCGATCGGTCGAACTCGAAGCACGTGCTTGCTCTCTATGATATATCTCCCATCACATCAATGTCAGTAAAGCCTTCGAATTCATATTCTGAGAGTCAGAATCGAAAAATAACTCCACAAGCGCTTCAACTTCTTCGTCAGTCGCCATACTGGCAAAGAAAAAAATCCCGTTCACAAACAACGAAGACGAACTTCGTGAAAAAAATTCGCTGAAAATTCGCCGCGCGTCCTCTCAATCGCCAAAATGGCGGATCTCGTTGCCACGTGATCACTGCACATGACTGTGATATTTTTAGAACAGCATGACTCGAAGGCAGCATTAGGCAAGTCAACAGAGCACGTCACTATCGCTCGTCGACCTGTGCCGCCGGCGGACGTCTGGGGAATGTACGCTGTGGCGACACATGTCGCCAGCGGCGCTCTAAAGGTTAAGAAGAAAAAAAAATTCTCCATTTTTTCCCTACAGGTAGTGGTTGCTAATTTGACCCTGCGGTTTCATCTCACTATTGTGAGGAATTTTCAGTGAGGCAAGATGTTGATATAGGCAATTAAAAATAGGTGTGTTTACCGTTTCCCAACTGACCTTATTTTTTCAGCTGACCTTAAAGAGTTTTCCTTTTTTGGGTGGGTGGGTGGGTGGCATTTTGTCTCTCTCTCTCTCTCTCTCTCTCTCTCTCTCTCTCTCTCTCTCTCTCTCTCTCTCTCTCTCACACACACACACACACACGCACACACACACACACACACACACATGCACACACATACATGGCGAACACAGGCTGGTGTCAAAGGCCAGTCAGCAGCTGGAGCACGTGGTACACATCAAGGTCAGCACATGCTAATAACCCCATACCTCAGCAACAGGGGAGTGGTTATTTTTTATAGCCAGTTGGAAGCAAGCTGACTTGCTTCATGTGGTCACATGTCAAGCACCATGGCTGGCAGTGACACTGGACAAATGCCATCACAGGAAAGAGGTGGAAAACTAATCACATCATCAAAAAAAAGTAACCTACAGACCCTATTCTTTTGCCATGAAACCATAAACACTCCACCGTCTTTTTTTTTTCCTTATAGGAGCAGTGTGTTCTATTGGCCATGGATGGTCCGTATAAGTCTAACATACCTAGAGCAGAAAATCTTGCTCTTACTTTCTGAATGATCTTTCTCTCTGGAACCATCAGAAGTTGTGATGTCCTGCACGAAGTAGCAACTGTTAAGAGGTTGTTACTATTGGACAAATTTCAAGGCAACACAGGGTGAAAGGGGGAAAATGTACCATTTACACTAACAAATCTCAACAGACAAAGGAAGGGAAAAAACTGGCTGAGATTTTGTTGAATATTACAGTAAACTTGCAATTATGAGAAAGAAAGAAGATGGGTATGATGTGCTGAAGCAAAAGAAAAATTGTGTTTCATAGTTTGGATTTAAACTATTTTCATCTTTCAAATGTGTTGCTTAAATCTGGGTGAGAGCAGCCCATATGCACAGGTAGATGAACATACTTTTTTATCTTTGCTTTCAGTACATCACTACAGTGTCACTGTTGTCTGTTGCAGGAAAAAACTGGAAATGACACATGAGCACCAGGACAATGTGGATGAGAGGCTCCTCTTCCATGGAACCAAAGACTCGGGAGTCCTGCAGAATATTTGTGAGAAGGGATTTGACTGGAGGTACTGTGGCAAGCATGGAACCCTTTATGGACATGGTGAGTTCTTGCTGTCCCACACAGAAAGTGCAGGCTGTAGTGTAAGATCTGTGGCAAGCATGGAACCCTTTATGGACATGGTGAGTTCTTGCTGTCCCACACAGAAAGTGCAGGCTGTAGTGGAACCCTTTATGGACATGGTGAGTTCTTGCTGTCCCACACAGAAAGTGCAGGCTGTAGTGTAGGATGCAGCCAAAGAGATTGTCTAGATATGGTGACATGCAGGATGAATTTGCCTGCAGCTATTTTTTTTTTCATTGCTGCCATATTGTGAGTGTAATGATGGAGATGGTGGTAAAAATTGAGCTGTGGGGCACGAGGCTTGATGGTATACGGAAGGGGCAGGTATGAGACAAGTCATAGCTTCTTTCCACAAGTGTATTCAATCATGGGTACTGGAACTGCTGGCTGGCCCAAGGCTGGATGGTAGCAGCATGGACGATGATGTTCTTTGCGACTCTTCTCAGGGCTGTGACACATCACACTCTTTTGTGAAGGAGGAACGAACAGCAAGGGATACAAGTGACAATGCGTTTGAATAACTTTGGCACATTCACTTCTGCAGTAAATGGTATAGACAATGCTGATTCTGATGGTACAGTTTGATGCTTCTTTACTTGCCCTGAATGGAGATGTCTCGGGGTGCATCTGTGTCTGCATATTTTGTTAATGCATTCATAGGGCACATTCATCATTGTGTGTGTGTGTGTGTGTGTGTCTGTTTGTGTGTCTGTGTGTGTGTGTGTGTATGTGGGTGTGTGTGTGTTCATGTGCATGTGCATGCCAGAGAGAGAGAGAGAGAGAGAGAGAGAAAGAGAGAGAGAGAGAGAGAGAGAGAGAGAGAGGGGAAGGGAGGGAAGGAGGGAGGGGGGGGGGGGGGGGGGGGGGGAGTTATTGATACACAAAAATAGGATTGCACAAATAATGAACCAGATGTATAGGCTATGTTTCCCATCTCATTGAATCTTCCACACTTTGCTGGGGTCTACTGCTGAATCTTCTATTTGTTCTAAAAATAGGAAATATCCTCCTCCTCCTCCTGCTGCTGCTGCTGCTGCTGCTGTGAATCTCTAATTTCTAGTGGAGACGACCCAATTTGGTGACCACTGGATGAACATAGTACTGGAGATCAAGATAGCAGAGCAAATAGTATTGGGTCCATTGAGATAGGACATTGAAGACTGTTGAACTTGAAGTTGTTAGATGGGAATTGAAGTGTGCTCCACTGAATAAGAAACTGCCATATGTACTGGTGTAAGTTGCCACACATGCAAGCATGCACACACACACTCACACACACACATACACACACACACATACACATACACACAGACACACACACACACACATTCCTATGATGAGTGTTATGAACTCTACACAGTTACACCCAAAGGGAAAATCTTGACCACTCTTCTGAACACCAGAGACCAAAACATCAACTGGCATTTCCCCCCTAGACTGTCACAAGAATCTGAAACTTTTCATGGTAGTTATACATGATGACCAGTAAACTTAAACAACTGTATTGTCCATATTGCCCTTGATGGATATTTCAACATCAGAAACCTGCAACCTTTGTGGAGAAGGCTTGAAAGTTGATGCAAAGTGATCATTCGTGCAAATTGATGGATTCCATTGCACTTAAGTATGTGCTGGAAGATATGCTTTGTTCTGTTAGCTTCTCGCATTCCTCTTCTGGTGAATGCATCTGTAGTCACTGCTGTTTGCTTTTCCCTTGCAGGTTCCTACTTCGCTGTCAGAGCCGAATACTCTCACCAGTACTGCACCAACAACCGAAACAGGCTGCGAACCACTGCCCTAAATTCAGGCCTGTACTACATGCCTCCACCTGCCCACCTGCACATCCACAACTTTTCCCGGCTGCTGTGTGGGAGCTGCCTGACTAGGGGAGGCTCAGGCCTGAATCCTCTGTCTCTTGCTCCTCCCCCCAACCCCGCCTTCGTACAGCTTGGGCAGCCTGTGGTCGCCACAGCTCCACAGTCACTCAGCTTGGCCCTGGCAGGCAACCTTGCTACCAACCCTGGTCTCTCTGGGAGCAACAGCAACAGCAGCAATGCTGGCAGTGGCAGCAGCAGTGGTGGAAACTCCTTCTTGCAGCTGTTTCCAGGTCTCCGTACTTTCAGCACCGTTGGCGCTGCCATGCAGGGCCCCCTCGGGAATGGCCCCAGCCCTCAGCTGGCTGGTGGTGCATCCAACTCCAGCCTCCCTGGGTCTGTGGGACCCCTGGCTGGCCCATCAGCCCAGACCAAAGGCCTGACGTTACTCAACCAAGGTCCTATGTTCTCTGGCCAGAATTCACAGGACTGTACTACGAACCTGTTGGCTAGAGCTCAGAAAATCCTGACCAGAGGCCGAAGCATAGAACAAAAGGTCAGGAAATTGATGTACCCAAATCAACCGTCATTCAGCAACAGCCCTGGAACTGGTTCCTCTTCTGCAGCCTCTGCTTCCTCCTCTGCCCCTGCCTCTGCCTCCACCTCTGCCTCTGCCTCTGCCTCTGCCTCTGCCTCTGCCTCTGCCTCCTCCTCTGCCTTTCTTTCCGCTTCTTCCCAGCTGAATGCTGCACTGAATGCTGCACTCGGTGCTGCTCCTCCACCTCCCTTCTCTGCCATCACCTATGCAGAAGAAGAGGGGACTGTTCTGAAGATGATGGTGGCCAAGGTCCTAGTGGGGAGGTACACCCGTGGCAGCAAGGACCTGAAGAAGCCTCCCCCATTGAAGGAAGAAGATCCCTTCGGCTTCAGCTTTGACTCCTGTGTGGACAATGTCTATGATCCCTCCATCCATGTGGTGTTTGACAGCAAGCAGGCCTACCCCATGTGGGTCATCGAGTACATTGAGGAGTACGAGTGAAGAAATGAGCCGGAAAAGAAGATAAACCTGGCCTCTGGGATTCATGGAGGACTGTCTGTTTTCCTATTGTCTAAGAACACTTTGTAGTGGGTGAAGGGCTGTTATGGACACAGGTTCATTTGTGATTTGGGGACCAAGGTATGCTGTCCCATTATAATAATGAAGCAACTGTAGCTATTCATGACATGGAAGTGAAATGGGTCAACTGGAAAAAATGGTTGAATCAGCCAGTAGGGTGTTGCAGTCAAAGAACTGAGTAGGGGACCTGTGGTTGACGGTGAAAGGTATTTACCACAGGTTGTACAATTGAAGATGAAGGAGGCAAACTGAAAGAAGATCCAGATCCCTTTCCAATGTGCTTGCCTCTGGACAAATTTGCCTTCAGCGTCACTACCGACTTCCCTTTGATTCCCGGCATTGCAGATTTTTTTTTCCTGCTTAATTTTTACATCTGTGATTTTTAAAAGCTAATCATCATAAAAGCTCAGTGCAGCTTTTTGTTTTTATTTTTCTGAGAGTTATGTCATCAAGTTTGAATCGGCAAACGGCACAGACAAACCAACATACTTTCTTTCAAAATCGTATCAAAAGGATGATTCTGGCCAAGGTATTGTTCCCATGCATAGTTGTTGCAGCTGAGAAAGAAGTAGCCATTAGTAAATTTTTACACTCCACTGCATGATATGTGTTTTAACTGCATGTATGTAACGCAGTCCTGTGTAGCATTGCTTCAGATTGCACTCATTTTAGTCTCTAGGCACTTGATATAGCCTTCTGATCAGTGAAAGCAAATGATGTGTGAGAAAGTGGAAGTTTGAAACTGAGGAGGCCATTGAGGAGAACCAGCTAATCCCCCTGGACAAATTTCTTTACCATTAAAAATAAACTTCTTGTTATTTCAAAAAGTTGTCATTTCATTGATGTCACTCACTCACTGACCGGTCAGCCTTGGGTTATGCATTCATTTACAGCAATAACATGAACAATAGCAATACAAATGGTAATATCAAGTAGAGGAATGAATTCTTTGAAATGCAGAGGCGTTAGTCGCTAGCCTTTCTACTGTGGCAAAACCAGCCTTCTGATGAAGGCAGTGCACTAGAAGCAGGAACACTAGCTCAAGCATGAGATTTGAGTTGGGCATGTCTGTAGTGAGTACCTGCTTGATGAGGTTTAGCACTAACCCTAGGGAGGGCAGAGTGGTACAGTTGTCATGCTTGTGTGAATCTCAGAAAATGCTATGCAAATCATACGACAATGCAGCACCCATTATATGGCTTAGAAACATTTTGATCAGAAAATAAGCAGTTTTAAAAAATAATAATAGATAATTCTGGACAAGAATTTCGCAAGAAGTCCAGGACTTGGTGATGTGTAAAGTTTGTGTGTACATTATTCTGCCAATGCAAGCTCATAGGGTTTGGTTTTTTCTTTCTTTCTTTCTCCCTCTCCTTCCTTCCCACACCTGCCCTCTACCCCCACCCCCAGCCCCCTGATGTCTTGCATTAACCTCACATGATTTTCTAGGCTTTGAATCTGCGCTGGAAGTTTGAAATGAAATTTCCTTGCACTCTGTGGTTGACTGATGAGAATGTCTCGAGTAATTACCTCATGGAATGTGTACCTTTTTCTGGTGGTCCTGGGTGTGTATAGATGTAGTGTTCCCTGTATGTGTCACTATAAAAGTAAGCACGTTAAGCAGTAGCTCATAATGACCTGTAACCCATTTCTTCCATTTGCATTTGCCATGGTTTTCCATGTATACCCATGACCAATGACCAATTATTTGATTTTAGTAACCATTCATGTTGCTGTTATATGTTGTGTACTCTAGCTGGTAATAATTTCTGTATTGGCATATATCATATCATTTGGATGTCGCACAGTTGTGTAGATTTCCCGGAACAAGTTTTTAGTTCATAAAGGGTTATGCAGTATATTAAACACAACAAGATGTCAAGATACGCTGATATTGATCACACATGATATATTTTCTTTCTTTCTTTTTTTGGGGGGTGGGGGTGTGTTTTCTTTTTCTTTTTTTAAAATTGATTGTAGAAACCCTGAGTGTTAGCTTCTTGTCCAATATTCTGTAATGATGGAGTCATATTGTAACTTCCATGGCATCACTTAGGAACTCTCACGTAATTGCAATCCTGCAGCAGTAAGCAAAAGTTTGCTGCTGAAACTGAGTGCACAAATCACCTTACTGACATAATTTGCCCATCTGCCAAGTGCTAGATAGTTACAGACTGATACTGGGTGAAATGCGCATGGGAAGGAAAGTGGTCCTTTGGGATATAGTCTTCTTGTAAGGCAGTAATAATATCAATGATGAGAATGTTTATTCGAAGCCACAAATAGTCCGTGGGATTTATTCTTTGGGTATTGTAACCTCCTATAGCACTTGCAGTGCTCAGTGTGGAGAATACCACTTGGAGTCACTGACTTATGAAACCCAGTTTTGTCACAACTGATGCCTGGAGGCAGTGCACCTTGTAGGTCCAGTAGTGGCAGTTTCTCTATTCTAGGAGGCTGAAGACTGTGCAGACTCATCTGAGGCCATTGTATCTCAAGCTGGACACAGGGTTGAATAAGATAGGAAGTCCGTAGTATCGCCATTCCCTCTCATTCTGACTAGACATTGTAGGTATTGTGTCCAGCTGCGGTTGGCTAACGGCACAGAGCAGAAAACGGTGTTCAAAGGCAGTGTTGTTACTGTGATTTGCTGTTTTGATTCATCACTTGGAACATAACATTTGTTGTCATAATTTTGTAAAGTCCTTGTATACTTGGCCGATGAGATGTGACCTGTAGGAAAGGTCATGGCCAGTTTTAGCACAAGAGGTGTGGGTGCCGTGATGTGGGTGTTGCAATAGCACTCAGGTGGAGGAAAGTTAAGTGGAGAGGAAATTTATTAAATGCAAAGTCAGGAATTAAACAGGTATTTTCCAGTGCTGTGGGTTGTATTTTTGTGACCTAGATAGATCTGCATGAGAGAGATTTGAATGTTCAACTGTGCTGTGTAGAGATGCGGTTTTATCGATCACTTTATCGTCTGCTGTCAGCCGTAGCCCTGGGCCTCAAAGTTCTCTTGACTTTCTGTGATGAAGATAACTGCCACTGCTGACTGATCTGTGTTAGCTTGCAACTAGTAAGTTCTTTTGTTTCCATAACTATGCCCAATGGCAGCATCTGTGATTTTTTTAAAGGAGATCTACAATTGAACCTAAGTTGTTTTAGCTTTTTGGGTGTCGTTAATAGTATGGTATTATTATTGAAAATGGATGTAAGTTCAAAAGGGAGAGTTGCAGAAGTTTCATTGGTAGAGATATTGGAATTTGAACTTTGTACCTTGTTACTTGTGTAGGACTAGGAGTTTGAACGAAAAGCTCTCACTTCTTGATCTAAGGAGCCCTTTTTTTTCAAGTGGGTGTTGAAAGCTCTCCCAGTTATGTTGTAGCCATACATTGGTTGTCTGATGGCAGGAAAGGTTTTATTGTGTTGGATGTGTGTCTGATGAGACACATGTGCAACCTTGTTGATGGTTTTCTTTCTTGGATTGTGTCCACAGTGTGGTGGTTAATAAATTAAACAGACGTGCACTGATGAACCATTTAAAAGTGTGCATTTTATATTGCATGATTTTGAACTGTTGTCAGAATTCACCTGGTCAAACTTCCCTTATAGCTTGCATGCAAAACTTTTGTGTGTGTGGGCATGTGTGTGAAACTTGTTTTTGCTTTCTGGGGTAGGGGTGAGAGAGAGAGAGAGAGAGAGAGAGAGAGAGAGAGAGAGAGAGAGAGAGAGAGAGAGAGAGAGAGAGAGAGAGAGAGAGCTTGTTCAAGCTTCCTGAACCTCAGTCATATATGTTGATCAGAGCTAGTTGTATCTTCTGGAATTTGGAACTATGTAACATGTCAGGCATTTTTGGAAGATATTTACAGTACAACACAAACGCATGGGATTGACTATGCCATCAATGCACATGACTTGCATACATGAGGTGTGTTCTCTAAAGCAATCAGACTTTATTGTCTGGAGGATTAGTGGACTTTCCATGTTTGGCTGATGGAAGGAAGGGGAGTAGCCATCAAGACTGAGATGAAAAGTTCAAAGCATCAGGTTTCGAAGACTAAGATGGACTTTCGGACATTGCACATGATTACATGGGTCTTTCCCTAAAAGGAGGATTCCTGTTCATAGCATTTGACTGTCTGTGCTAGTGGTCAGTGAGCTTTGGGAATCCCTTTCTGGCTTCCGCTAGAGCTGACTGTCAGAGAAATCGAGTGCAGTACATTCAAGGTTGAGACTTGGACTATATTTTATTACACTGCATTTTGTTTATGTAAACATATGGCTTCTTCACTTTTGCTGGAGCTACAGTGTGGCTGAGACCAGTAACTGGTTTTCAGCCTGCAGGGTTTCCCTTTTAATTTTTTTAAAATAAACGTTGAATCATGTTTTTCTTGCAAGACCCAAATGCAAGACAGGCAGTTCTGCCTAGTTCCCTCGGGAAATAAAGTTATTCAATTCAATTCTATGCGAGAACCATATGTATGCACACAGTTCATGCAAATGCCAATCCTGCTGTTTCCACCTGCACACACAGGCAAAACGGCAGGGCATGGAAATGATGTTTGTCTGTGCATGTATTTCCAGTATGGCTGTATGCAAATTGGTGGGTGCTGCTGTCTGGTTGTTTTACACACTTCATTTGATGTCCAGTCCGGCAATCAGTGCTCTTCATCAACACAGGCTCTGTGCATCAGAGTTGGGGCAGTGGTCTCATCGTCAGCACCTCAGTCATCTTTGTATAAAAATCTACAGAAGACAGTGCTGTGTTAGCAATAAGAACTCGTGCTAGTTGACTGCTGATGCACGTCTTCCTCCTTCCTTTGTCTGATCTGGTAGCAGTCCCTGCCAACTGCTGCAGTCATATTTTGTGCATGTGATGCGTGGGCCCGCTGGGGCAGCAGCCCATTACCCCAGCCCACTCGACTGTGTGTGTGTCGGCTCAGTGGTGAACTAATGGTAGCTCGGTGGATCTTGGAGCTGTACATTCAACAGTCACATTCTCTGAGTGTGTGTCATTGTGTGTGTCGTATGTGTGTGTGGTGTATGTGTGTGTGTCATTGTGTGTGTCATTGTGTGTGTGGTGTGTGTGAGAAAGAGAAGGAGGTATATACATTGCATTTGTCAAAATCTTGATATGGCGC
Organism: Theodoxus fluviatilis; assembly: GCA_034096865.1. NCBI lineage: Eukaryota > Metazoa > Mollusca > Gastropoda > Cycloneritida > Neritidae > Theodoxus > Theodoxus fluviatilis. The sequence goes on along the minus strand of JAWQFJ010006407.1, from coordinate 41,932 downwards.
TAAATACTTGCAAGATTTCTTTTCCTCTTCCTGTAGCAGTCTGTGCTGGTATGATTAATTAATTAATTTGTGATTCTTGTGGATAATTTACCAATGTTGTTCTGGTAATTACAAGCATTTCATGTACCTCAATGCTTTTTGTTTTTTCTGTCCTTAAAAGAAATACAAAGGTATGAGATGTATGAAATATCATTTGACTAAAACTACTATCAGCTTTGCAATTCAGAGGCTGTGGAGTTTGATTCGTTATTTTTGTAAGTGTTCAGAGTGGTAATGGGATCCCCCTGTGGGTCCAGGGTAAGAATTGACCCACCACGTCTCCCTACGCGATTTGTAAGAGGCGAATAACTCGGGACACCGTGACTTCCTTTGCGCTTACTCTAAACTGTTCTAGTGATTTTCGTGCTTAATGGCCCTACATAGCCTACAAAGGCTAATAGGCTGTAAAACACCACCCATCCATCCATGGTTATGGGAAAATTGTATAGATGGAGGCAAACACACCATCTTATTTCGGATAAATGAAGGATTTCAAAGATGCTTTCCCTGAATGGTTGAAATCCCTTGGCCAGTAGACAGCTAGACATAAGTCTTGCAACTTGAATTTTAATATTTTAACCAATTTATTGTTATACCCTGAAGTACTGAAAATTTTGATGACAGTTTGTCTGATGACGACCAAGTCCAATGATCTCTTCAAAATTGTTAGGTGAGTTTCTGTTTTTTAAGTCTAGTTGTGATATGTAGGGGATGTGGACTTTTGTTTCACCAAAGGTTTGACATATGGAAGCTGCTTCTTTTCATTTTCATGGGTCACCTGCTCCACTGCATGGCTTCCCATGCCTGTGCCCATCCAAGCAGTGCTGAGCAAGGGAGACCACTGACTAGTAACAAAGGACTGCTGCCTGGGAGATGTTGAATGCAGTGTTAACCAAGGGTCAGTTCCACGCACAAGGCAAGACAAAACAGTGCAGTCGTGTGAGACCATCTGTTGCTGCAGTGGAACCCAGAGTCTGGCTTCACACCACCAATTGGTGCCATTTGATTTCTATGAAAACTCCTCATGATGGACAAGGCAGGAAATCTAAACTAGCTAAACCATTATGGCAGCGTGAGGTGATTGGGTAAAGGTTCAGTTTCATTTCTGCTAGGTCTCTTTGCCTCCATGGCAGTTTGAGAAAACTGTCGTCTTGAACTGACACTGATGAATGGATTGATGAATCTGGAATCGGAGAGCTAGTTTGAAGGCTGAAGATTCCAGCATCTTGTACTGTCGAGCTGGTTTAAAGTTTGAAATCTGGTGTCCTAAACTGGTACTGGTACTCGGGTTTGAAAAAGAAAGCTGGCGTCATGGACTAGTGTGTTGGTTTGAAGTTTTGTGTCTGAAACTGGCATGTTGGCTTAAAGATTATGATTCATGTATGCTCTATTTGCCTCTTTGGACTTAAACGGTCTTTGAGTAATTGGTCAATTTTTGCTGGTATAATTATCAATTGTATTAGGTGTAGTAATGGTTCAATAGTTGTTTGTGTGTTTGTCAACAGGGCGCTGGTTTGGAGAATTTCTGAGATAATGGAGGTGCACTTTTAATCCATCTTGCCATCGTTTTGACACATCAGGAAGTGGAAGTGATGGCACCTTGGGAATTCTCTAAAACAATGTGTGATGCAAACTGTGCTTCTTCCACAATTAATTTGTGTAGTTTATATTGATGTTTTAGTTGCACATATCACTTTAGGCTGTTTGATTTTTTAATTGTATCATTCATTGTCACAAAGTATTTTCCATGTTGTTTTATCAGGAGGGTTCTAATGTGAAGGAATTGTCAGGGAAAAACATACAGCTATGTGAAAAATACTTGTGGGGTGAACATGCTGTATGATGGCCAGACAAGTGAACATCTTCACAAAGAACTTGTCCTGCTGGCGTGCTTTTGTGAGGGCATGTGTTCCACACCAGCTATTTTCTCGTGATCACACCACTGTGTTGGAATCGGGACAGTTCTTGCTTTTCATTTTCTGCTTGGACATTTGTGATGATTTGGAGTGCAAAGTGACTACATACCACTATGTACCAGTTCATAATGACTGACATAGGTGGACTACACATCAATTTGTGGTGTACCGTCATAACGGCAATGAAATATACAAGTGTAAGAACTCACAGTAATGGAGACTTGGCATTATACTTTCTTCTTTACTGTAATTTTGCATGACATTTAATGATTTATGGTTAGAGTAGTGTTTTTGGTTTTGTTTTATTTTCCTTTCACACCTATGAAATCATGGCCTCAGAATTTAGAACTGTGTGTAACGCTCATCTCTGCATTGTGTGGTTTCTAGAATGGGAACATTACCTGTAAGCAGAGATGTGGTTTTGCATCATAAAAGATACACTGCAAACTGCCTTGGTTTTGTTAACTCTTCGAATTTCACCCAATGTGTTTACGATTCCTGTGTCTGAAAGTGCTTGAATCTGTTTCAACTCTGTCTCCCTCTCTCCCCCCATTACTCCCTCTTGCTCCTGTCTTCTGGAGAGTGCTAATTACTACATGTTGGCAGAATTGAACGTTCTACATTCTGCTATGACACGGGCTTCAAATCCTTCATAGGAAGGTTTTCGTAGGTCTTATGTCTCCAATGACAGTAGTGCTGGGCGTGATCAAATTTGTTAGCTTGCATTGTGTGCGTTGGGCCGATAGCTCCGAACCCATAGAATCATCTTCCCACTTGGCGCAGTTGAGACCATATCAGTTGGTCTTATGACCAGGAGGTAGACTGCCAAGCAGATGTTGGGATCCTATGCTCTTGCAGCCACAAGTAATGAAATAACTTGCACAAAAAACCACTAGAAGTGTAAAAATGATTTATTCATAACTATGAAATTCTCGCTCATAGTAGTCTGTAAGTTAGGAAAAAAGTTAAACGAGGCCAGAGACTAGTATTTTTCATCAGTCTGATTGCTGATGGCACGATTGACAAGGAACGCATAATACAGAAAGCCACTGCTCACATTGCTGTACCCCATGATGACTGCAGAAGATGATCAGTACACTCACTACAAGGACAGAAACAGTCTTCCTGCACTCCCAGATGAATAGGTAGGGAGAAGGTGGAATGACCATCACATGCAAGAATGTCAATGTACATGTGGGTTTCCCCTCGGTGTAGCAGTCAACACACAAAACCTTCATTCAACATCACACTAGCTCATTATCATGGCATTCAGTTGAAATCCAAATCCTCTATCAAAATTTCACCAAGACTCGTGTTTCTCCTTTGAGGCCAAAGGAACTTTCTGTGCAATTATCACATTTAGAAGTACTTCAGAACTGGGTTCATCATGGTATGAACAAGACATTTTTCTTCTTTCAGTCCAAGTTAGAAAGACTATATCACAATCCATGGTGCATCAGAGTAATTTCCATCAAGATTTCATCAAGACGAATTTTCACCTTTACTGCTGTCAGAAAGATTATATCACATGTGGGGCAATATATGTATCACTAGATTATATCACATGTGGGGCAATATATGTATCACTACTGTAAAAGACTGACATTATTTGGGGGTGCTCTGAAGAAAATAATGATATATTCTCCAAAACCCCCATACCAAAATCACAGTAAGTAAATGTAGGCACACACATCACAGGTTGCCAGAGTGGACACCCGAGCAGCACGAGGGAGCACGACCTCAATCCGTGATGCAGAGAGGAAGATACAGGACACTGCACTTTGCAGGCACATCTCTCCCATCTCATTGCAGGTCTTTCTTAAAAAATAATTCACACTCAAAAAATGGTTTTATCAAATTGTAAAAAAAATGTTAACATCCCCTTAAACTGGTTTTCATCTTTTTGGCAAGTAAAATATGAAGTTTGAGCCAATTTCTTCTGCAAGTTCAGTTATGCCAATACTGACATACATTTTAAACTGGTTAAAAAAATATTTACAATCAGTACAAAATATTCAGATGACTAACTAAGTTGGTATGAGCCAGTTTGTCTTCTAGTCGACTACAATGTACACACAATTTCTTGAATGAAATCATATCAGTCTAACTGATGCAGTCATGACAAAAATCATTTGGCATCAGCCCGAAGTCCCCCTTGACACGCACCCAAGGCAAAGTCAACCCACTTCACTGACTGCACATTCATCAAACACTCCTGGGAAATATGGTCGGCGTTCAAGATGGACATTACAACTCAGTACATGAGTGAGGTGCACGCAAATTGGTCGCTCACCGAGTCCAGTCAGTGAGCGAGATTGGCAAAACATGATCGGCACACCGTAATCCTGAGCAAGCAAATTTGAATCGAGTTAACCTCATGTCTCCATCTTGAACGCCCACCTGGTCAGAACCCTGGACACTAAACTGAAAACAAACTCCATTGCATCTTTGGATCTCAATAGCAGACGACAGTTTTGTACTGTCTGCAATCAAGGCACAAAAGACTTACAGAGTGACATCTCAACCCTCTCCCTATTGAGAAGTGGTGGCAGTAGCACTAACTCAGCATGCACACTCAGGATGGACACTGGGAATGTTTCCACTTGACAACTGAGCTTGATATTAAATTCAAATGGATCATGGCTCTCTAGGTGGGAAATGGAATCACAGACCAAAAAAAGGAAATGCTGACTGGACATTGAACCCAGATAATGTACCCGTAAAAAAAACTAACCATATCCATCTTCATGGTGGCAGGCAAAAATCTAAATCTGCAAAGCCAGTGTTAGCACTGATTAAAAGAAACAAAATGGCTATGTAAAAGTCAATGACAGTAATGTAAAGTTGCAATGTGAAAATGTCACCATGAATGAACTTCCCAGTCAAGATCTTGCCAAATCAATCAAATCACAGAATTCCCTCTCAGTCAGACCATTTCACCTCAATCATATACAACATGTCAGATGCAACTACAAGTATTACTCCTCCCAAAACTGCAACAAAGCATGGAAATGAAAAGTTCCCCAACAGTAGAAGAAACCCCAAAACAGGTTGAATCAGTGTGTGGATGCAGAAGACAACAGCGATAACACTCTGAGGATGAAGAAAAAAACTCAGAGCTGGCTGCCCGGTTTGCATTCCACTAGTCAACTTTGCCCCAGTTTCTTCTGCAGATTGACACCCAGGGCATCCATGAACTCAAATGTGGTCAAGTAGTCTGTCCTGGCCACACTGTAAAACAAAACAGGCAGATGGTTACAGGTCGACCTCAATACACCACCTTTCATTGTTCAAAACCAAATGGTCTAGAGGAGGAAGAGGGAGGGAGGGAGGAGAAGGGGGAGGAATGGCGTTTTACCACCCATCAACCCTTGTAGACTAGGTAATGCCATTAATCACGTAAATAAGTAGAACTGGTAAGAATACGAGCATGTCAAGTCACAATTTCCATAGTTACTCACATCTAATAAATTTCCTTTAGATCTACATGTATTCTTACCCCGACCAACAGGGCTGCCGAGCTGTTCATCAAAGCAGTCGAGATGGCCATACTGGTACAAGTTTGGAGGTCTTCACTTACAAATGATACAATTTCTAAGACAAATAGTTTTAAATGTTAGGTCTTTGACTATAGACAGACATCTCAACACCAGGCAGCCAAAAGATGCTGCCCTAGTGAAAGAAACAGAAGTAGTCACAAATTTTCATCCTTTCTTTATATATAAAAACAAACTGTTCTCCTAATTTTTCTTTAAAAAAAATAAACAGTCCTGATACTCAAGTAAAACTCATTCAAATCCAACCATGCTTCCTCCCCCCAGGCCTGCTTATCCCCATCTATACTGCAAAGCAAGTCTTCCTATGCCGCTGCACGGCACTAAACACTCTCGTTCTCTACACACCTGTTCATGCCCTTGACGCAGATGGCAAGGTCCTTGGTCATTTGGTTGTTTTGGATGGTCTCTATGCAGACTGCCTCCAATGCCTCCGCAAACTTCATCAGCTCCGCATTCTTGTCCAGCTTGGCGCGGTGAGCCAGACCCCTCGTCCAGGCAAAGATGGAGGCTGCAAGAAATGTGGAAAGCTGTAGCAATGTGTCGGTGATTGGTGGAGAAGAAAAGGAAACAAGGGTGAGATGAAAAAAAAGGACAGGAAGCACAAGGAAGAATCAAGAACAAATTTCTCCTTCAGTAAGGCCACAGAAAACTAATCACATACGACTTTTAACCTGTAGTACTAGGACTTGGAAATGAAGAATCAAAGATTCAATGAAGTGATGAGGCATATAATCTCATCACCAAAGCACATATCATGTGCATGCTCTCCCCCACCCCCCACCCCCCCTTCTCTCATGCACAGGCACACACACACAAGCAAATACACACAAACATATATACACAAGCTCAAGCACACACTCATGCATTACATGTGGGTGAGGACACATATATGCACACACAACACACAGACACACACACCACACACACACTCACATACACACACACACACACACCACACACACACACACACACACACTCACACACATCTGTATGGTGTTCTCTCTAGCCACACACATACCGATGGGGTTGGTGGAAGTCTCTTTGCCTTGCTGGTGCATGCGGAAGTGGCGAGTGACGGTGCCGTGAGCAGCCTCCGCCTCAATGGTCTTGCCATCAGGACAGATGAGCACACTGGTCATCAGGCCCAGGGAGCCAAAACCTGGACAGACAGCAGGGACACATGGCATGACAACAAGGACTGCTGAGACTGCACGTGGAGAAGAAGCATCGAGACTGCTCACAGAGACGGGACTCAAAGCCGTAGAGAAGCACTTCTCACTGTAACACAAGATCTAGCACTGCCTACAAAAGCCCATAAAGCTAAGGCCACGAAAATCTCCACAGACCCAAACTGCACACTGAAAGCTTTTTTAACATTTCAGCTTCTACCACTACACTCATCTAACAACAGGCATTTGACATATGAAGAGCCAAGTCATTTTTGTCTACAATTGCTGCAGTGAGGGGCATCAAGTAGGTTGCGGCAGGTCCCCAGAAATCTGACCAACATTGTGAAAGTTTTCCAATTTTTGGCCATTTTCCCAAGGTCAGATCTCAGCTACTAGTTCACTGATTTTTTTAACCTTCGACCAAAGAATAGAATTATCTTTTATCTTTTGATTGCTGTTGGATTTATTTCGATTGATTAAATATTTATCTCGCACCAATAAAAATAGCAGACCATGCGAAACGCTGCCGCAGCGGTTTTGGCAGCCATGCGCGAATGCGGTTTCTGTTTACGATTGCAGGGTACTTGTCGTTGTGGGATTTGCGTGTGTAGGACATGTGCACTACGCGTCTATATATTGTACCAAAATGACCACGAGAGAACGATCTTTCCAATGGTGCTATTATGAATTTGTTTTTAGTAAAACTGTGCGTGTGGCTTCCATTTTTTTTCTCCGAAAAGTATGATAGTTTTTCGACGATTCTGAAATAAATATGCAATATCTCGCCACCCAACTGACAGAAAAGTGAAGACGAATCCATTCTCGTTTGAATGAGATACTGGGTTAATGTTTTCATTACGTGTCCTCGGCATGCAATCCGATCAAAACGAAGCGATTTTCTTCGATTTTCGCCAGTTGAATCACACAATGGCGAGCGAAGAGCGTGACGGCGCAGATGCAATTTTGACGGACAAATCAACTGAAATCGGAAAGTTTATTAAGTTTATTGGGGTTTTGTTTCAGTTTATGCTAGAACAATCATTTAGGAAGATATTTATTGCAATATTTTGCACATATTGGGAAAAGTATTGTAGAAGTCGGGATTTTCAGCGAGTGCTAAATAGACGCGATGTTCGAAGAAATTTCATCAGACCGAAAGTGGCCGTCGGTTCGATAAAATCCACTTTTTCCAGGATTCACACATATTAACAGACCTGTTTACCTTAAGTTGTGCACAATAGGGAGATGGTGACTCAAAAATCGGGAGATTTCAATAAAAAGCGGGAGATTTTTATTTTTAGATATGTGTTCCATCCCAGGTCACAAACTGCATAACAATTGAATAAAAATCAGCTGAAAGTGGAATAAAAACCTCACAAATCAGCTGAAACGCCGATAAGTCCCATCTCTGATCAGGGAGGCGAAAAGTCAAATTCTCTATCTCGCGCGGCGCGCGCGCGCGTGTGGCTCTCTCTCTCTTTCTCGCGCGCGCGTGCTCTCTTTCTCTCGCTCTGTCTCTCTCGCATGCGGGGCGCTCGCGCGCGCTTTCTCTATCTCGCGCGCGCGCACAAGTTCTCTCTCTTGCGCTCTCTGTCTCTGTCTCTGTCTCTCTCTCTCTCTCTCTCTCTCTCTCTCTCTCTCTCTCTCTCTCTCTCTCTGTCATTCTTGCCTCCGTGGCTCACGTTGATGTCTTTTTTGCAGAACGTGCAAAACCCGTGTGATTGCGATTAAGACGATGGGCGAAATGCCGGGAATTCAGATTTCCACTCAGCCTTCCACTTTGCGTTGTACTTTCTTTCTGCTTCTAACATCAGTGGGGAACTTTCTTTTCTCATCCTCTGTGTCACACTCACTGTCGGATTCAGAATCGGTTCCGCGATTCTTTCTCTTTTCAATCGACGCCATCATTCGGATCGGTCAAGCAAAATGGCGGCTATTCTAGGTTGTAAACTGGCTCTCGATTGGACGAAGGTCCTGACTCAACCAATCAAAGAAATTGTATTGCAGATTGGCGGAACGACCTTCAGTGGCGTGGTAGAAAGTTCGGATCGTCATGTAAACGCTTCGGAAACGAAATAAACCTTTCAATTTCATTTTCGGGAGATCGGTGGGAAAAAAATCGGGAGATTTACGAAGCTAGCGGGAGGTCGGGAGATAGGGTCTGAAATCGGGAGTCTCCCGCTAAAATCGGGAGAGTAAACAGGTCTGTATTAATAACACAAAATACAAATGTAACACGAAAGATTACAGTTTTTCTGAGTTGTATATATTTTTTTTAACTAGTGGTAGGATTTTGTGGTAATTTGAATCAAATCGACAGTGTCTGTAGCAATGCCAGTGCCTTCTTTGCGCTGCTAGCCAAAATGCACTCGGCAATACCACTTCACTTTCATGGCTAATTGTGGACAATCCACAAAATATTGTGAATAAAAACAAGAATAAAAGTTGTTTATGAAGGTTTCAAGAACATATGTGTGTAATTTTGTGTTAATCCGTCTTATTTCCGCTGAGAAAATACAAGCCGATTACATAAAAACACCCTCCGCCGCTACCGACTCGATGGAGTTTGCATTTCGCGACTCGGGTTGGTCTCTTCTAAACACTCGTCCGTCGAAGTTTCTCATTGGATCAAATTGAAACTTTACAACTCATTAGAGGAAAGATTGTTCTTTTGTTCGGTGTACGTTTGAACTTCTGGTGAAAATTGAAAGACGAGTTATGGATGAAAGTTTGAACATCATCGGACATTTTGTTAAAATTTGCTCACTCCCGCTTATCCGATCAAATTCGTACAGACACCTTCGGATTCTACAAGATTTCTCCTTCCCAACGCTATATTCGATGTTAATGTACGATGAATCTACTTTTTATCTAGTGCCCGGATTGTGCGCTTGAAAGGAGAAAACGGACGGAAATTTTCCACCTGTTTGTGTGTACATCGGACCGCAATGGCGTTGTGTAGACGCATGCTCGATTACCACATTCAGCGTGCGTTCATCGTTGAAGCACCAGACAATTTGGGACAAAAGTATCATCATCATTTTAAGGAGTACTTGTTTGAAAATTTGCTGTAAATTGAAATGACAGTCTGTGCTTGCTTGCTTGCTAACTCTTTTTTTTTTTGGGGGGGGGGGGGGGGGGGGCGGGCCTTGCTCGGTGCTGAAGCCTGAAGGGGTTCCTTTCCGGATATTTGTCCTTTTTCAGTGTCCATTAGTGGGCTGCATATGAACCTACTATTTTAGTTGGTAACTACATCGTAGTTGTCTACTTCGTTGTTCACAACTTTGAGTTGTTCCCAACTACGACAGTAAGGTCTGCATGAGACACTACTTGGTCGCCACAACGAAGTAATGACCCAGATTATTATCTTGGGATATCTCATCTAATGCGCATAGGTCATGACAAGAGGTGAACTAGCCAACTCCGTGCACAATTCAATGGTCGACGTGTTGCCGGTTCGCACAGAAAATGCTCTATTTCGGGATACTAGCAACCCATCCAAAGAAAATGTACGCCATGCACAGCATTAAATTATCAAAACTGTATGTTGGATGCATCACTAGGTCGTGAAAGCTTTCAAATTTTACAAATCCAATGCAGGTCGACGCATCCACGCTGAAGCATGAGTTACCCGTTGCCATCGGTCACGGCGTCATCCGTCATCCTTCCACACAAAAGAGGACTATGCTGAGTAGGGCGCCTTCTTTCTCTCAGGTCATTTGAGACTTTTCTTCTATTCAAACAGAGACAGATTGCAGTGAGTAAGTGTATATTTTCTGATTTCCCCTCTCTGACTTGCAAAAAAAAATCATTTTCAAGCATTTTTTTATCCTGTAGTCAATCATTCATCAATATAGTTTGATGTGGAAATACTGATTTCAGAACTGTTGTGCAAAATTTATCTCTTGACTATTATTACAATACATTAGGTGTAAAAAAAAATGAAAATCAAAATTGCATGTACCTGGTGTTAAAAAACAAATTTCCCCAATTTTCTTACTGCATATTGTAACTATCCAGCACTTCAGCTAGAAAGTGCAAATGATTATCTTTCTTGTGGTACCAACCATTAAACAGTTATTCTAAATTTGGACTTTGTGTGATTTTTTGAAAACTTGCAAAAACACTGCGCACACAGGTAAAGTTCCTAATGCTATCCCTGCGTAAGCAATGAGTTAAACAAATATGAGACTAGTGTTGCAACAATGATTTTTTGCTATTCCTGGTTGCTGAGAACTGATTCTCAAAAACTGAATTGACTAAGCCATTATTATGTAGTAGCTTTATGCTGTTAAAATTGCCCCATTTTTCAGTTTTAAAGGGCATCGCCTCAGTGCATATCTTAAAATGCCAATATCTCAGGAACCAATAAAGGTATCCGCTTACTTTTTTGTGTGTTTTGCTTGTTTTTTTATTGTTCTTCAAATATACATCAAAACATAAATTCTCATTTCATAACCAAATTTTGACTGCCGCAACCTACATCAAGAACAGCTGTTGGTTTATCTAACTGTCTCTGTCTGTCGGTGTGTCTGTCTGCCTGTCTATGTATGTCAGTCAGTCAGTCAGTCAGTCAGTCAGTCATGCCAACGCTGGATGCCAGTTTTGAGGAATATTTTAGTTCATGCTGTGTGGTTTTTTGCTTTGTATTTAGAAACATGTATTTTAAAAGACTGGCAATCTTAACACATTTGTTCAGTTCAGTTCTCCCTCTCTCTTTCTCTCTCTGGTTCTAAAACTGTATGGACTCTTGGCCTGTCAATAAACCAGGTCAATTCAGTTCAGTTCTCTCTCTCTCTCTCTCTCTCTCTCTCTCTCTCTCTCTCTCTCTCTCTCTCTCTCTCTCTCTCTCTCTCTCTCTCTCTCTCTCTCTCTCAAAAAGTACTGACTGCAAACTGAATCATGTATTATAAGGAAAGTGAAGATCACATCAGAAATGGGAAAGGACACTCACCCTGTGCCACACTGTCCGACTGGACGTCACCGTCGTAGTTCTTGCAGGCCCAGACAAAGCCACCCTCAGACTTCATGGCATAGGCCACCATGTCGTCAATCAGACGGTGCTCGTACCAGATCTGCTTGGCCTCAAAGGCCTGCTTGTAGTCCCTGCAAAAGCAGGCATTTATGTTTCCATGAGTAAGTCACTAAGTGTGATATCTTGGTAAGACATGAGTCAGAAAACAAAAACAAAAAACCAACAGGCTGCAATTAAATCAATCTTCAGAATCCTAAACAAAATCAAGAAACATTGGGGAAAAGGTTCAAAGAAAGATTGAGTTACTCTTCAAGAGTACATATTCAAAAGTGAAAGAGCTGTATGTATTATATTACAGAGCATAAATATGACAAAAGGCTTTTTCTTACTTGTCATATATCTCCTGAAAAATGTCCTTGAATCGTCCATCATATTGCTTCAGGATGGTGTTCTTGGTGCTGAAAAATAGATATCATCTACTGCAATATGTTGCTTATGAAATACAAAGTAAACAGTAATATCTAATCTCTCTCAGGAATATTCTTCATTTTAAAAAGTCATCTTCATCATCATCATCATCGTTGTTGTTGTTGTTATTGTTAGAAAACTGCCATATGTTCATTTCCATGCAAAAGTTGGCACAGTGGCCGCAAAGTAAAGCCATACAAATCTACTGACATAAAGAATAACATAATTGTATTTCTTTATTTGAAGAGGATACATTTGAACTGATCGTCCATCCTCCAGTGGTCAACTGTTTTAAAACTCAAACTCTCTCTCTCTGTCTCTTTCTGTCTCTCTGTCTCTCTCTCTCTCCTCTAGATCACAGAATCCTTCGCCTTTGACTTGCAACTGAGCCATTCTCAAAAGGTGCCGAGTCAGACAGTGCTGCCCAACACACAGTCCGAAGTCCTTCGAATTGTTACTGTTCAAAACAAAGGCAATGCCATTCCAAAAATGAATGCTATGGGAGATAAATGAGACAACTCGAGGCAGGTGTGTCACTTGACAATTAATTATAACGATTTTTAAAAATGTTGCTTTTCTCCATACAATCTTATGCTATTTTGTGTGTAGCATTTGGTCCTTCAATGAATAATATGAATTTGTCAAATACACCCTTCCCCAAAAACCTGTTATGTCTGTATTGTAGATTTGATATGTAAACATCTCCAGAAGCAGTATGTCTGCAAAGAAAGTCAGCAAAATCCTATTTAGAGGGTACTGATCTTGGCATGTTATTCATGACATTTGGTGTCCCGTTGTTAAGAGTCAGAATAAATGAAATTGCACCTACATCTGTTAAGGAGAAGGACTAAAACAATGCATTTGTGTAGTATGATGAAGTAACTAATGGTTGACTTTGTGTTTTCAGCAAAATACACCAAACTTGAAATTTAGCAATAAAATTAAAAATAAGTTATGGTGTCACATTGTCATTAGATAACATAAATCATCTTTCAACTTCTTGGTAAAACAAAACAATTTTTTTTAAGATTTACAGAAAAAAACCTATAACTATTATACCTTCATGTTGAAAAACATTTCCTGGAATCAATAAACTTTAAAAAACTCCACTTTTCTTTTTCTCCTATGCAGTTGATTTCTCTTGGATTTCATGGGCACCTTTTGAGGATGGCTCATATACATATATACAATTTGAGAATATAAATTTCCTGGCAATCATCTACTAAAAATTCCACCTTTGTGGAACAAGCAAAACTGTTCTAAGTGAAAAATTCTTGAATATTAAGGAAAGCTTAACAAAGTTGTGGGGCATTATTGCCATGAATACTAAGAAAATGCCTCTTCTTCACATGTTGGTCCTGCTTGGTTAAATCCCCAGCAGACGGATCAATATGACCCTAATTGCCAGCAACACACTGGGGTCATCATCTATCATAATCATTAAACACAAGTATCTCAGACAAATAGACTTCCTGAAAAATGCCAACGTTTATAGAATGAGCCGGCAAAAAGTATGCCTGGCTATCGAGTCACTGCCATCCCACCCCCTCCCACCCACCTGAGGTAGAGAGGCCAGGCCTTCTGCAGGGCGTACTCAAAAGAGCTCTTGGCAAAGTCCCGGATGCTCTGGAACATAGAGGATGGCAGGTTGCACTCTTGCCATAATCATCATGGTACACTTGGATGAAGAAACACACCTTCAGCTCTACTCTGGCTGCAGAGTGAAAACATGTTTCAGTCTGGTCTCTGAAGCACTAAAGTTTTCATAGAAATTCCTTATGTAAGTTGGCACACTTCACACAGATATTGAAACCTCTAAACAATAATACACTGTAGATGTTCAATTTTATCACTGTTATAACAATGTATACATGGCACTTAATGAATATATTGCTGAACTTCATCAACAGCAGAAATAAATACTAGAACTATAGCTCTGCCATTCTACCATTTTGTAGCCTCTGGACAGAATGACACAACAGCACGGGTGAGGCACACTCACCTTGTCTGTGTTGTACATGGCAAGAGCCACGCCTCCAGATCCCTCAAACTCAAAGACGGTGTAGGTCTGGGGAGTGGTACCATCCTTGGGCGTGAACCTCAGCTCCAGTTTTCCCTCTGGCACCACGATGTCTGTGGCCCGGTACTGGAACACAGTCGCAGAGTTGGATGAGGAGGCTGATTCACAGACACATAATTTCACACAGGGAACTCAGAAAAATACAGCCTTGAAACAGAAATGGAAATTCTCATACATGCAAACCATTTAGCTCTTTGTTAACCTTCAAGCAGATATTACTGTGGGCATCCTGAATGCATACATGTATAAAATGTTCATTAACTCTTTTCCTGGCATCATAATTGGGACAGTTTGGGCCATCATTCATTCACTGATGCTATAAAATACCCCAAAAGTTTCAAAGACAAGACACCCATCCTTTTCTTTGGCATATACCTTCTAACTGTGCTACAAAATTCAGCAAAACTTACATGTATATCAAAAGTACTCCCAAGAGAATATAGATGAAATCCACGTCACTGTACTTCAGAAATTGTAATGCTGAAATTTGGGGGTTTGTAAACAGCAATACTAGTGGGTTTGGCCCACATTTGACCTTGCAACATACACCATGGCTAGCACAGCAAGGGTTAAATCAAGAGCCCCCCCCCCCCAGGATGCTCGGAGTGTACTGGAGCTTCATAAACTTATTGCTGGATCACAATGGCGGGCTAGGGTCACTTCTAGCAGCTTGGAAGTCTTTGATCTGTTCATGGCGAGGCAGACATAACTTGTCAGACAATATAACTTTCGGACCTGTGTAGCTTCAAACACTGAATCCATCAACTGATATTGACTGCAGCCTTGTATCTCAACCACAGATGAATAAACAAATGAAAAATGTTTTGTTCAGGTTGTCTGGCCCATTACAAGATAACAAAGACGGGCATGATTCTGCAGCAATTAACTCATACAAATGTCCATCACTATTGGTAACCAGAAAAGGGAGTCTGAAGTGCACAGACAACCCAGCAAGTGCTACTTTAGAGAAGTTCCTACAGGTTGCCTCATCTTGAAACACACACACACACACACTCCACCCACTATCTCTGTCTGCATGGCTGTCATCCCTGCTGCAATGTTGCACAGTGGACCTCACTCGGGAGCAGACTATTCCTGTGGCTGAGTGCTTTCCGTGCTGCAATGTTGCACAGTGGACCTCACTCGGGAGCAGACTAGGCCTGTGGCTGAGTGCTTTCCGTGCTGCAATGTTGCACAGTGGACCTCACTCGGGAGCAGACTATTCCTGTGGCTGAGTGCTTTCCGTGCTGCAATGTTGCACAGTGGACCTCACTCGGGAGCAGACTAGGCCTGTGGCTGAGTGCTTTCCGTGCTGCAATGTTGCACAGTGGACCTCACTCGGGAGCAGACTATTCCTGTGGCTGAGTGCTTTCCGTGCTGCAATGTTGCACAGTGGACCTCACTCGGGAGCAGACTATTCCTGTGGCTGAGTGCTTTCCGTGCTGCAATGTTGCACAGTGAACCTCACTCGGGAGCAGACTATTCCTGTGGCTGAGTGCTTTCCGTGCTGCAATGTTGCACAGTGGACCTCACTCGGGAGCAGACTATTCCTGTGGCTGAGTGCTTTCCGTGCTGCAATGTTGCACAGTGGACCTCACTCGGGAGCAGACTAGGCCTGTGGCTGAGTGCTTTCCGTGCTGCAATGTTGCACAGTGGACCTCACTCGGGAGCAGACTAGGCCTGTGGCTGAGTGCTTTCCGTGCTGCAATGTTGCACAGTGAACCTCACTCGGGAGCAGACTAGGCCTGTGGCTGAGTGCTTTCCGTGCTGCAATGTTGCACAGTGGACCTCACTCGGGAGCAGACTAAGCCTGTGGCTGAGTGCTTTCCGTGCTGCAATGTTGCACAGTGGACCTCACTCGGGAGCAGACTAGGCCTGTGGCTGAGTGCTTTCCGTGCTGCAATGTTGCACAGTGGACCTCACTCGGGAGCAGACTAGGCCTGTGGCTGAGTGCTTTCCGTGCTGCAATGTTGCACAGTGGACCTCACTCGGGAGCAGACTAGGCCTGTGGCTGAGTGCTTTCCGTGCTGCAATGTTGCACAGTGGACCTCACTCGGGAGCAGACTAGGCCTGTGGCTGAGTGCTTTCCGTGCTGCAATGTTGCACAGTGAACCTCACTCGGGAGCAGACTATTCCTGTGGCTGAGTGCTTTCCGTGCTGCAACCTGCAGTTACTTGTGGATAATGAGTACAGTGTGTGTGAATGCTCAATTCCAAGAACTGCACCCTTGAGCAAGGTGCTAAATTCACATTGTTTCTCCCCACCCAGGAGTAAAACCGGAAACCTGTGAGGGCAGCGATGACACATCACAGTGTGACTGACCCTCGCATGCGGCTGTGAGCTGGCATCAGGTTGGAATACTGCCCAGGGAGTGGAGGTGGAGCTAGTATCCGAATGTGAGCATCCTATGTGTCTGTCACCGTTTGTCATCAGCTGCCAGTATAGGATTGATCAAGTGGCCCAGTGATCAAGGCTAAAGTGTAAAGCGGTTTGAGACTCTGACATGGGTGGTTAAGGCACTATATAAGACCACACCCCTCCCTTTTTACCTTTAACCACAGATGTACAATGTCGATCCCTGAGGAGATCTGGCACCTCTAGTGCTGCATACAGAAACTACAGAGCACTCTTGACAGCACAAACCTCCACCAAGGAACCCAAAATTTCTCTTCCAGTTCCCTGGCCTGTATAATTCAGGCAGCATGTTTTGCTAGCCAGGCCTGATGCTATGAAGTTTTGTTCATTTCAGCGCCTGCTAGCGGTCTCTGAGTGTGGAATGCATTTGCCAGCGGAAGAAATTGTTTGACATCACCAACTTCATGATGTGGGATAAATAATCTCTTTATGAATCCAATTCCAAAACCAGACAACACATATCCTCCAAAATGTAATGGCTCCTTCCTTGGGTGAAACACTTACCTTTCACAATATTTTATCAGAACCCATGTTTAACTTTTGAAGTTATTTTGCCGAATAATGCATCAACCAACCAACCAACCAACCAACCAACCAACCAACCAACCAACCAACCAACCAACCAACCAAATGACTGAATAGCATAACCTCTTGGTGGAGGCTACAAGCTGCACTGCTTCCCAAATTACCCACCTGGTCCCCGAAGGCGTGTCTGCCGATGACGATGCTTTTCTTCCAGCCTGGCACCAGCAGAGGAATGTTGTTGCAGATGATGGGCTCTCGGAACACAGTGCCTCCCAGGATGTTACGGATGGTTCCGTTGGGAGATTTCCACATTTTCTTGAGCTTGAACTCTGCAAATATGGAAATTTTATGAGTGCTTCCGCTACAGAAAAGATGGTAAAACTCTTAATATGGATGAATGTTCAATACTTCATAATTCTGCTACTTCATAGTTTTATATATCATTCTGCAACTGGAAGATATAACAATTTTATCAATAAGCTATTAGCCCTAGAACAACCTGTCAAATAAACTAATATGTATATTTGCTGCATGCAATAGATATGTCTATTTCTGCAAGATCATTGGAATGTATGTTTGTGTGTGTGTGTATGTGTGTGTGTGTATGTATGTGTGGGTGTGTGGTCATATAATGTGTGTGTGTGTATGAGTGTGTGCATGTGTGTGCGTGCGCAAATGTGTGTGTATGCGAGTGTGTGTGTAGATACCTGCAGCTCTATGTCTCTGTGCATCTGTCTGTCTGTTGATCTTTCTTATGGTCAATCAGTAACTCAAGTGGTGGGTATGTGGGTTGGCCTGTCTTTCTCTCACTTCATCAGTCTCCTTAGATTAGTCTGTCTTTCTCTCTGCTCATCTGTCTCCCCATATACCTGCTAAATAGAAATCAATCTCAAACTTAAGTCAAGGCTTCTCCCCTCGACATTGCTGTCATTTCGCTTCTATAGATGATGAACTCTGCCAGGCAGAATTAGGGCAGTGACTTCTAATAAATAGTCTACCAAAATACCACCACTGTAATGTGATACCGAAGGCCAGGCTTAGTCTTACCTTCCACTCTCTTCTCATCTGGAGTGATGGTGGCACACTTGATGCCTACATTGTACTTCTGAATGGCATGCGCTGCATCCACGGTCACTATCAACAACAGATGTGGCACATGCCAGGTTAGCAGGAGGGGAGGACATGGCAGGGACGGCAGAGAGGGAGGGGGTCATAGAGGAAGAGAAGGTGGCAGCAGCAGAGAGTGGGGAGGAAGAGGAGGACAGATTGAGAAGGAGGTGGAGGAGGAATATAAGGATAACAAAGACAATGCTGTTTGTGACAAAAATGACAACACAGATGACAATAACAGTGATGAGGATGATGACAATGATGACAATGAGGAGAATAGTGATAACTATGATAGTGACAATCGGTATGATGATCAGGACAGCAATGAGGACAAAGCATGAGGAGGAGGAGGAGGAGGAGGAGGAGGAGGAGGTGGATTTCAGATGTAAAATAACAATAACAGCGCAAGGAAGAAAGAAGAGAAATAGAAAGCAGGCAAAGCAGAAGCATGGGGAGCATAAGAATGGAGAGCAGGAGGGGCATGGAGATGGAGGCTGGGGAGCATAAGAACGGGGAGCAGGAGGGGCATGGAGATGGAGGCTGGGGAGCATAAGAATGGAGAGCAGGAGGGGCATGAAGATGGAGGCTTGGGGAGCATAAGAATGGGGAGCAGGAGGGGCATGGAGATGAAGGCTGGGGGAGCATAAGAATGGGGAGCAGGAGGGGCATGGAGATGGAGGATGGGGGAGAATAAGAATGGGGAGCAGGAGGGCATGGAGATGGAGGCTGGGGAGCATAAGAATGGGGAGCAGGAGGGGCATGGAGATGGAGGCTGGGGGAGCATAAGAATGGGGAGCAGGAGGGGCATGGAGATGGAGGCTGGGGGAGCATCAGAATGGAGAGCAGGAGGGGCATGGAGATGGAGGCTGGGGGAGCATAAGAATGGGGAGCAGGAGGGGCATGGAGATGGAGGCTGGGGGAGCATAAGAATGGGGAGCAGGAGGGGCATGGAGATGGAGGCTGGGGGAGCATCAGAATGGAGAGCAGGAGGGGCATGGAGATGGAGGCTGGGGGAGCATAAGAATGGGGAGCAGGAGGGGCATGGAGATGGAGGCTGGGGAGCATAAGAATGGAGAGCAGGAGGGGCATGGAGATGGAGGCTGGGGAGCATAAGAATGGGGAGCAGGAGGGGCATGGAGATGGAGGCTGGGGGAGCATAAGAATGGAGAGCAGGAGGGGCATGGAGATGGAGGCTGGGGGAGCATAAGAATGGGGAGCAGGAGGGGCATGGAGATGGAGGCGCATAAGAATGGGGAGCAGGAGGGGCATGTAGATGGAGGCTGGGGGAGCATAAGAATGAAGAGTGGGAGGGGCATGGAGATGGAGGCTGGGGGAGCATAAGAATGGGGAGCAGGAGGGGCATGGAGATGGAGGCTGGGGGAGCATAAGAATGGGGAGTGAGAGGGGCATGGAGATAGAGGCTGGGGGAGCATAAGAATGAAGAGTGGGAGGGGCATGGAGATGGAGGCTGGGGGAGCATAAGAATGGGGAGCAGGAGGGGCATGGAGATGGAGGCTGGGGCAGCATAAGAATGGGGAGCAGGAGTGGCATGGAGATGGAGGCTGGGGGAGCAGCATCCTGAGCAACCAAAAATGCACGAGGGTGACAGAGAGAGCAGATAAAGTTGTCATTGAAGATGGCACTAAGTCATAGCTCAATGAACCAGTTTGCCTTGGGCAAAGTCTGTTGTTATTTGTTGACTCCAGCCAAAAACCAAGGCTACAGCAAAATGTTATGTTGTACTGTTATGTGGGGATTATCTTCAGCCGTGGTAAGCTCCTAACATAACAACTGGCATTCTCTGGAGACAGAGATCAAATCCCCTGAAGACGGAGTGTGGCTGCCTATATGGCGGGGTGTTCAAAAACAGTTACACATGCAATCATCACACCCACTTGGGTGATCCTGGGAGTGTTTAGCCCAGGTACGCAACAACAACAACAACAACAACAATGAACCAGTCACTGGTCAAGAATCCTAAATCAATTTGAATGGCACTAAAACTGCATGAGAAAAAGCACTTGCCAGAAATCAAAGTTACATCATAACTAGTTCTAATACTCAGATTTCTTTTCAAAGTTTTCTCTTCTGGACTTTGACCCTAGCATGTGCAGCTCACAAAGATAATGTAACTAGTTCATTCACTTGTCTGAAGACAGCACAAGGCAGTCACCATCAACCCACATGTCAGCTACTTATGCATGTTCTACACTTACATTCATGTGTACCCATGCATATGTATATATATGTATCACCACATTTCTGCATCCACACACACACACACACACACACACACACACACACACACACACATGCTCATGCTTACACAAGCATGTTCATGCATACCCACACATACACATAGGGACAAACACACATACATTTATAAATGCACACACATTCTCTCTCTCTCTCTCTCTCTCTCTCTCTCTCTCTCTCTCTCTCTCTCTCTCTCTCTCTCTCTCTCTCTCTCTCTCTCTCTCTCACACACACACACACACTCTCTCTCTCTCTCTCTCTCTCTCTCTCTCTCTCTCTCTCTCTCTCTCTCACTCACTCAACTCACTAACACACACACACACACACACACACACACACACACACACACACACACACACACACATATACATACACACACTGGTCAGTACCTTGGTCATCAGTAGCGTCACGGTTCTCAATGCCAAGGTCGTAGGAATGGAGCTCCAGATCAACAAAGGGAAGGATGAGTTTCTGCTTGATCAGATCCCAGATGATCCTGACAAATGAAAACAGACCCAAGGCTTGGCAAACACTCAGGCAAGAACTTCGCATGCCACAGAATCATGGCTCTCTTGGAGGATGGGTTGGGAGACTGATTTATTCATGGAAGTGGTCTTAATACTCTTTCCTGGTTGTCTTATTTTCATCTGTAAAATTTTAGCATATTTCACAGAGTTTTTACAAGCATGTCTGTTGACAAAGCAAACTCCTTATCTGAGGAAAAATAGGAGCCATCTGCCTCTCTTGGAGCAAATGCTAATCAGGTAATGCACTATACACTGTCTTCATTCCTGAATGAAGTCTGCTAAATGGAAAACACAATAGAGCAGTTCAGACCATGAAGTGCACACAAAAGACTGTTTAGTCAACACATTCAGATCAAATGGCAGCCAAGCAAAACCATTCTACGTTAACTGAATTCCTGGTACTGAAAGCATCCATGTTAGGAAGGAATTTAATCTCTAAATCTAATTTTCCTAATGAGTAATACTTTGAAATTTAAAAAACCCACTGACTGAAAATGATTGCTTTGCTATTAGGATGTTCACACCCTTTCCAATCTCATAATTCAAACCTGCAAAAATGCAAAATCTCCATCATGATCTTGTTGAGATTGGGCTGGGTGGCTGCCCAGGTGGCTACGGGGTTAGAGTGTTTGATTTGCAGTCAGTTGCAGCTGGTGGGTGGAGTGTTCGAAGCTGCACAGATCCTAGAGTTGCATCCTTGGGCACGGTGCATCACCCACATTGCCTCTCCTACCCAGGAGTAAAACGTGTCACTGCACAGGGGAGGCCAGGGGTGAAATCCCCCAAAATGAATTTCCTCAAATGGATTAACAGCAATAAGGAAGGAGGAAAACCAGTGAGAACACATGATTCTGTCCCTTACAGCCCTGCCAGACTGCCATCGCTGGTTTTGGATACAACAGTCGTCCCATCAATGCCAGACAATGGAAAAGGCTGAACAATTTTTTGCACTTTCAGTCAAATCAGTTTTGAGTATGATCATTGGCTGAATGGAGAGACACACTGAGATACATGAAGGAAAAGAAGAAAAAAAACACACACAAAATTTCAATCTTGCAATTTCTACTGGATGATACTGCTAGCCAGTAAGATGTCAGGTGAAAATCTCCATTCTGCCAAGTCCTTTTCTTCTGCCTTAAGTCCGAAACTTTTCCTACCTGTCCATACAGAGTTTCAACTCTGTGTTAGATGCTGTTCTCTCCTCTGATCCTTTGGTATGAATATTATTTGGCTTGAAAATGACTTTATTTTCACAAAACATACATTCTTCATGAATAAACTAAGTACAATAATAACAAGAAGGGCAAAGCCCATACGACTCACATGCTTGACCTTGACCTTTATATGACCTTGACCTTCAGGTGACCTTCAAGATCAAGGTCAAACAACTAAACCTACCAATGACATCATACACAAAGAAATGCTTTACACATTTTTCCTACCAAAATACATGTGACCTTGACCCAAGGTCAAGGTCATCCAAGGTCATGCAACACAAAGCTGTTAATTCAAGACATAGGAAGCACAATGGTGCTTATTGGCACTTTCTACCATGAGATATAGTCACTTTTAGTGGTTCACTACCCCATTTTGGTCACATTTCATAAGGGTCAGTGACCTTGACCTTGATGATATGTGAACAAATGTGTCTCATTATGAAAGTATAACATGTGCCCCACATAATTATTAAGTTTGAAACAGTTATCTTCCATAGTTCAGGGTCAAGGTCACTTCAAAATATGTATACAATCCAACTTTGAAGAGCTCCTGTGACCTTGACCTTGAAGCAAGGTCAACCAAACTGGTATCAAAAGATAGGGCTTGCTTTGACCTATATACCACTTGTAGCTAAGGTCGCCATTCTCAATAACGTGGGAGAAAATTGGGAAAATGTGAAAAATGACTGTTTTTGAGACCACATTTATGGCTCCTGTGACCTTGACCTTGAAGCAAGGTCAAGTCACTATGTATGTTTTTTGAGGCCTTGTCATCATACACCATCATGCCACATTTGGTGTTGATAGACTTAATAGTCGCCGAGAAAAATCCAACGTTTAAGTTTTTTACGCCCAGACGGACGGACGGACGGACGGACGGCTGAGTACATAGACTCACTTTTGCTTCGCATGTGAGTCAAAAACCGTTAACGCTGAATCTCCAGATTTTGCCATTTAAAAAAACCCAACAATAAAGCTGTGAGGAACTCCAGTAAACCTGGAGGGATAAAAACCGCTGGCGCTGAACCTCCAGGTTTTGGCATTAAAAAAACTCAATAAAGTCTGTAGGACCTTCAGTAAACCTGGAGACAGACAGTCACAGACCTACGCACCACACAACTCATGGAGAGAGACAGACACAGACCTACACACCACACAGCACATGTAGACAGTTACAGACCTACACACCACAACACATGGAGACAGTCACAGACCTACACACCACAACACATGGAGACAGTCACAGACCTACACACCACACAACACATGGAGAGAGACAGACACAGACCTACACACCACACAACACATGTAGACAGTCACAGACCTACACACCACTACACATGGAGACAGTCACAGACCTACACACAACACATGGAGACAGTCACAGACCTACACACCACAACACATGGAGACAGTCACAGACCTACACACCACAAAACACATGGAGACAGACAGTCACAGACCTACACACCATCTTTGAAGTGCTGCAAGAACAAAACAAAACAAACGAAATGTTTTCCCCCCTTACTCTGATTATTCCTTGTTTCGGAGACGACTGTGATTTTGACTTTTGAGTAGGCCTACACGAACACACAAGCTCGATACAGCCGGCAACAAGCTAGTTCACCGGGCGGGACAGTGAAATAGATCTATTTCACTCAGAATGTCGATCAATATAGGGCAACGTACTTATTTTTTTAATCAGGGATTGATTAAATCATCATATTTTTGTGACACTGAGACCAGATTATCAAAACAATTAGCACTAGGCCTTGAATCAAATCGTCGTACGAGATCTTACGTTGACTGCAAATGTACAACAGTGCCGCGTGATTGTGTCGACATTCAGCTAGTTCGCTGGGCGATTCCAGGCTTTTAACCAGCGAAGGCAACGATCTAGATGGTACATATACTTTACCGGTTTCACAAATGGAATGAATTTTAAGCCAACTCAGCGTAGTATTGCTTTTTTGCGTCTGCTGGTAGACGTTCATCATACGAAGAAGCCAAATGTTTTGTGAACGTAGGAAAAGAGTTTGACTCGAATAGGCTCTTACATCTATTGACTATCTAGGGAGGTGCTTCTGAGTGTACGAAATTCATTATCCTCAAAACTCTACTCGCAAATGACGTCACGTGGTTGATGACATCACACATTTCGCAATTTGGCCATTCCATGAATGGAGTATTTGGGGAGGAGATGTCGAGTATACGACCTTAAAAAACCACTTTCTCTTCAAGCCTCGATTCTTAAAATTTGATACATTCAATCGGACCTAACTTCCAGTTAGTGTGCAAAATGTCAAGGAAATCCGTCCAGTAGTTTTTGAGAAATCAGCCGTGGAGTCGGGACAGACAGACAGACAGACAGACAGACAGACAGACCGACAGACAGACAGACAGACAGAAAAAGTCTGTAGGACCTCCAGTAAACCTGGAGGGATAAAAAATCCTTCTTTCTCATTCACCAATGTCCAATCTTCTCGAAATTACGTCACGTTATTTGACGTCAAATAAATGATCACGTCACACATGCCAAAACTTCCCTTGAGTCGGGACAGAGTTCCGTCCCTTGTCTTCTTTGCAACACCAAAACGTTAAAAAGTCACTTTCTTTTCAAACCTCGATTCTGAAAATTGTATACATTCAACCGGACCTACCTTCCAGTAAGTGTGCAAAATGCCAAGGAAATCCATCCAGTAGTTTTTGAGATATCAGCCGTTAAGTCGGGACAGACAGACAGACTCACACACACACACACACACACACACACACACACACACACACACACACACACACACACACACACACACACACACACACACAAAGCTGCGAGGACCTCCAGTAAACCTGGAGGGACAAATTATTATCAAAAATCAGATGCAGAAGAATAACTGGTAACATCTGGACTCTTTTCTCATCAGCTGAGTATAAGAGGACCTTTAAGTGGCTCCAGCTGTATGTAGTATTCAAGCCTGTACATGATGTAGTATGATCTCAATTAAACATGCTTAGTCACAGCTGCAAAGAATGGTAGCACGACACTGGGGAAATAACAGTAATTTACTCTGGTTGTTAATCTTTTCTCAGTATAATTACTGAACAGGATTTCCAGAGAAACCAATTTTTACAATTGTTATTGTAAGCTATTCACAATTATATAACATCAGGTTTTGTGTGTGTGTGTGTGTGTGTGTGTGTGTGTGTGTGTGTGTGTGTGTGTGTGTGTGTGTGTGTGTGTGTGTGTGTGTGTGTGTGTGTGTGATAATAATAATAACAGGATAACAAGTGATAATTCATTATCAAAATTTCTGTTATAGTAACAGCAACATCCACCCTCTTTAACTGTGACTATCCACTTTGCTGCACGTGTCCTTCCATCAAGTGATTTGTTCTGTTACATGTTCACAGTCATTGCATAACACATATAGCACATAGTGGAACCAGCCTCATCACCTATTTACAACACAACCTGCTGGGACATCTGTTCAACAGAAAAGCTAGACCACTGATAGGCTACATTCATGTACTTATACTTTCCCAAGTGACTCAGCACTCCCATGCTTGCACACACACAAACTCAACAAGGAAACTAAATTGGACATGACCCCAAAATGTTGTTCTCAGCGTCGAGATGATAAATTCACAAAAACAGGTGCAAGGAGGTGTGATTTATTCCATTTGTATGGGAAGCCGGGTGCAGTAAGTCAAATTTAAGTGTGACAGGCTGGTTGCAGTGCGAGGGGTCAGACGGAGTCAGCAGAGAGGTGCATTGATCTATGGACATTCAGCCTCAATCACCCCCTGCCCTCTCACTTCCTGATAAAAAATATTCCCATACGTCACGTGTCGCCCCAACGCAATTGAATGGTGCACTCGATCCTCGCTTTGCACCGCTGTGTTAACACACTGCGTTTCCGTCGTAGTCTAGTACGCCCCCTAACAACGCACGCACAACCTCTCTACACACTCGTTTGACAATTTGGGAAGCAAGCTGTAGCAGGGAGAGGGGTTAAAAAGCGAGAGAGTCAGAGGTGGAGTAAAGGGGCTGCGTGACGACACGTGAATACCGCGAGCCGGTTGACAACAGTGTCCTGTCAACGATTTGCCTGGCTAAAAATATGCCCAGTTAGTCTCACGTGTTAGGTCAGTCACAGCTAGTGTTGTTCAGATAACAGTCGGGCCACAGACGACCAGCCAGCACGACGATCGAGTTATCAAAACTGGGGAGCCCTAATAATAAGATATAGTCGAGACGTCCTGACCAAAGTCCACTGACCCGGTTTACACTCCGCCTACAAATCCACACTGGCCACAGCTGATGTGATGGGCCGATTGCGGTGACCTTCCCTTCTCGGCGTTCTCTCCGAATTTTTTCTTCGCTCAAACCACTGCTGACTCATCGTTCAAAGTATCGCTTGGGAGATGGAAACCAACTGTACACTTGCGCGCAGAACCGAATACAATATCTGTAAATGGCCTTTCGTGTGAATGCCGGTATTTCCCAATTAAATTAACCGGCTTTGCCTTATAGTATTATGATATCAGGCTCAGTGATTATCATTATGCTCTTTTCTTAGCACTGTTTAACCGAGACATCAGACGGGAAAGGCAACGAAAATAGCAGGTTTTCCTCATATTCTAAAGCGTCGAGCACTGGGAAAATCGCCAAAATGTATTCAGCAAGCCTACCTTCCCACTGCATGAGTTGTCTGTTGACACAGCACAACAGAAAATCTCACCTCGTCATCTCATCTCCCTGCATTTCCACCACGGGACCACCTGCAACACAACGAAATCAATTTTTTCACAGTCTACTAGGACAACAAAACGTAATATCAAGTGATAGGAATGCAAAATATTGTTACTTACCTTTGATTTTCCCCATCTTTAGTCGCCGGTTGGCAGGAACGTCTCTCTTACGATGTTTGAGCTCCGCACCCTACGAAAGTGAGACTGTTTCGGTCAAGGCTGCGACCTCAACCTTTGGTGCGTGGAGAGGCTGAACCACAGATAGCCTTCTCATTGGCTAACGGGAAGCATGCGACCTCGCGGATGGAAGATTTGTGGAGGCTGGTGGAGAACACGAAAAAATGGAATATATTTATATGGGAGAAAATAATTGTCTCAAAGCTGAAGTGATGGTTATTTCCCTTCCCAGTAGCTTCTCTGACTCCTGCTCCGCTTCTTTCCCCTCTATTCCACCGTGTAGCTTCAGATCTGTAACGTACATAATTATGCACTGCGCCCATTTACTCATCTTTACTCACCTATATACTCCTGTGTCTCAGGCGGCGGCGAAGCATAATAGTCGTCCAGGAGTAACGGATCGCTACAATGGTGGTAACCATGATAACCAAAAAATGTGTTCACATAATTTGACTTTACCTACACACACACACACACACACCAAATTTCGGTCGGAGCACTTTGAGTTTTCGGCGGCCATCTTGTTTGTGCCCACTTCCGGTTACCATGGCAACACCATTTTTTTTAACCCCACCATGACCTGACCCCGGCCCATATCTAACCCCATACCAAGTTTTAAGTCGATGGGAATAAAACTGTGGAAACGTGTAAGTGTCACACACACACACACACTCACACACACACACACACACACACACACACACACACACACACACACACACACACACACACACACACACACACACACGCACACAAATAACCTTCTCAATTATATATAGAGATTGTTTTCTCTGAACAGCTACGGAGAGAGAGAGAGAGAGAGAGAGAGAGAGAGAGAGAGAGAGAGAGAGAGAGAGAGAGAGAGAGAGAGAGAGAACGAACAAACGAACGAACTTTATTTTACAAGGGGAGTGAATTAGGCAGTAGTGCCTTTCTTACATTCAGCCCTTGAGGCAAAATATTCAAATGTGGTGACAGAGAGAGAGAGAGAGAGAGAGAGAGAGAGAGAGAGAGAGAGAGAGAGAGAGAGGGGGGGGGGAGCTGGGGAAAGGGGGAGGAAGGGAAGAGAGAATGAGAGTAAGAGGGTGGGTGGGTTGGAGAGAGAGGGTGGGAGAGAGGGTGGGGGAGAGGGAGGGAGGGAGGAGAGAGAGAGAGAGAGAGAGAGAGAGAGAGAGAGAGAGAGAGAGAGAGAGAGAGAGAGAGAGAGGAGAGATAGAGGGAGAGAGAGAGAGAGAGAGAGAGAGAGAGAGAGAGAGAGAGAGAGAGAGAGAGAGAGAGAGAGAGAGAGAGTCAGTATAATTATCGCAAGAATTATACATGTGCAATTTCTTAAAAATACTAAAATGGGTAGATAGTGTACCAGAGAAGCAAAATTTAAATATGGAACTTGAGGTGACTACAATGACATATACATAAAAACAATTTTCTAAGCATCCAAATGTTAAAAACAAATACATACATGTAGGCCAAAGCCTCTTGGTGTACACTCCCTCCCCTACTCCCCCATCCCCAATAAGCCGGAACCCCTCAAATATTTCAACCAGGGGTGGCCTGAAGTAAGCATATGGGAAGAATGGACAATGTAGGATACACACTTAGCCGTTCTACTGTCTAGACGTCAGATGAAAGCGTGGAAAACTATGTCATAGGATGATGCCTGAGAATAGTGCGAATTTTGTCTTTGAACATAGGCAAAGATTTGATACATTTTATGTCATCAGGCAGTGTATTCCACAGAGCAGCCCCAGAGTAAGATAGGCTCGATTTGAACAAATCGATGCGAGGCTGAGGCAGGAGAAATTTGTCATGTCCTCTGAATGATGACTGCTCAAATAGTTTGGTTAGATATTCTGGTGTTCGGCCATCTTTTACCTTTTTCACAAGCACACACTTATTGAGCTGCAGATGCTTATGGAGAGGCAAAATGTCAAGCATTTCCATTTTCTTTTCAGTGCTGAGAGATTTATTTGGGACCATAAGCTTAGAAGCTCTTCTGTATAGTGAATTAACTCTCTTCAAATTAGCTTCACTACAGTTATCCCACAATGTTGATGCGTAATTGATGTGTGATACGATGTGGGCACTGAAAAAGATTTTGCAGGTTTCCGTGTCTACAAAGTGCCTCAGCTTTGACAGTAGAAAGAGATTGCTTGAAATCTTTTTGCACATCAGATTTATGTGTGAGTTCCAGTCTAACTGTTCGTCAATCATCACCCCAAGCACTTTGTGTTCTTTCACCTTTTCTATCGGCCCAGCATCAAGTGAGAGTGGGAGTGACAAAGGATGTAGTTGATGTTTTTGCCTTGTGGTTATCACCATATACTTGGTTTTGGACGGGTTGAGGACCATATGATTTGAAAGACACCAGCAACATATTTCATCAAGACTCTTTTGGAGTTTATCTGCCACAGTTTCGGTTGAGCTGTCCGCGGTAGACAGCGTTGTATCATCTGCAAACATGTTACATGAGACCTTTCTATCTGTGACATGCAAGGGTAGGTCATTTATGAATAAGCAGAATAAAAGGGGGCCTAGTACAGATCCCTGTGGGACACCCGCTTTTAGAATACCATACTTGGAAACGTGCCCATCGAATTGGACACATTGTTGTCGATTATCCAGGAATGACTGAAAAAACTTCACAGTCGTGTGACCATGAAAATAAAGAGCCAGTTTATCCAATAGTATGCCGTGATGTACCATGTCAAAGGCTTTTCTGAAATCTAGGAAGACAGATCCTATCACTTTCGAGGTGTTAATGGCATGCAGCCAGGTGTCTATCAGGTGGGATAATGCAGAATGGCAGGAATGTTTTGGTCGGAAGCCCGATTGAAGGGGTGTAGAAGACTGTGCCGATCAAGAAATGCCAACAGATGTTTGTGAACGTGCTTTTCAATTGGTTTTGATAAAATTGATAGAACTGATATGGGTCGGAAGTCATCTAGACTTGTGGGAGTTTTCACTTTTGGTAGAGGGATAACTTTAGCTTTTTTCCATTCATCTGGGAAGTTTTGCTTGATAATGCACAAATTGTATATGTATGTGAGCGAGTCGATTACATATGGAAGAGAGAGTTTAAGAAGAAAGCTATTGATGCCATCAGGTCCTGTTGTTTTAGAGTTGAGTTTTTCAATAAATCTGCCAACTTCATGAACAGCAAGAAGAGGAATCTCAAATTCCAATGAAGACAATAGTCTCTCCTGGCAGAATTCTTGGAGATATGCTGTTTCAGATGGAAATTATGGTTGCTATCGCGAGGGAATAACTTTTCAGCCACAGAAAGGAAGTGATTATTGCAGTCATTAACATCATCGGATGGGTATGATGAGTGAGCTTTAGCTCCGTTTCGTTTGGTAAAGGTATTTATGGCGTTCCATACTGAGGTGATGTTTTTGTTATCAGTTATAAGTTTCTGAAAATATTCTTTCTTTGCTTTCCTCACTAAGCTTTTAACTGCATTTCTTTGTTTTTTATATGCAACGAAATCATTGCTTTTCCTGTGTTTATCTCTGAGGGACATTGCTTGCATTACTTCCTTGGTTAACCATGGTGGCAGCGTTGGATGACGCACGCGTTTTCTTCTGATCGGAACGTGTTTGTTAATTACTCCTAGAAATATGTTGTACCAAAGCTGAAGTGCACAGTTTGGATCGGTGTGATATTGGACTTCATGGAAGGGTGTCTTTTGGAGGTCAGAACAAAAGGTTTTGGCATCAAAGTTTTTGAACGATCTATAGGTCAGATATGAATGATCGCGTTTTTTGCTTTTGGAGAGTTAAGCATGCAAGGAGCAGATGATTGGAAAATGATCACTTATGCCCATTCTTGGCACCCAAGTGCTTTGTACCATATTGATGTTGGTGGTATATATGTGATCAATAAGAGTCGATGTTGACTGAGTGACCCTAGTGACTGTATGAACCAATTGCTTGAGTCCAAAGAGCAGGATAGTTGAATTCCGTGCACCGTTAATTTTTAGGTAGTCTATATTAATTTAAAGTCACCAAGAAGAAGAATATATTTTTCAAGAGCACTCACTTTGTCCATCATGCTTACGAATTCATCAGAGAGAGAGAAGGAGAGAGAGAGAGAGAGAGAGAGAGAGAGATAAAGAGAGAGGGAGAGAGAGGAGAGAGTCATTGTCTTCTAGTTGTGTTTGCATGGTAGCTTGAGTCCGTCCGAATCTCTGTCTGTCTGTCTGTCTGTCTGTCTGTCTGACTGTCTGTCTGTCTGTCTGTCTGTCTGTCTGTCTGTCTGTCTGTCTGTCTGTCTGTCTGTCTCTCTCTCTCTCTCTCTCTCTCTCTCTCTCTCTCTCTCTCTCTCTCTCCTCCCTATTCGTTCTGCTGGTCTGCCTGTTCCATCACTCGGTAGGCTACCTATAGAGGTTTCGTTGATTCCATTCCATTTACACTACAAACTTCTATGCATTTGTCATGTAATGCGTGTACCTTCTTTGAATCTTCATCATCATCATCATCATCTTCGTCGTCGTCGTCGTCGTCGTCGTCGTCGTCATCATCATCATCTTCGTCGTCGTCGTCGTCGTCGTCGTTATTATTATTATTATTATTATTATTATTATTATTATTATTATTATTATTATTATTATTATTCTTGTTGTTGTTGTTGTTGTTGTTGTTGTCATCATTATCAGCAGCAGCAGCAACAGCAGCACCTTCACCATCACCACCACCACCATCATCATCATCATCATCATCATCATCATCATCATCATCATCATCATCATCATCATCATCATCACCACCACCACCACCATCATCATCATCATCATCATCATCATCATCATCATCATCATCATCATCATCATCATCATCATCATCATCATCATCACCATCACCATCACCATCACCACCATCACCATCACCATCATCATCATCATCATCATCATCATCATCATCATCGTCGTCGTCGTCGTCGTCATCATCGTCATCGTCAACATCGTCATCATCGTCACCGTCGTCGTCGTCGTCATCATCATCATTATTATTATTTTTATTGTTGTAGTTGTTGTTACGAATCATATTTGATTGCGTTGATTGGGAAAGCGATCATTGAAGTACGCACAAGTGGTCTTTAAAAAAGTATATTCTGCATAGACATAATGGACTTGTATTGTTATCCGAACAAATGCAGGTAGTAATTAAGCTGTGTCATGGAGCTAAGGTGCTTTTGTCCCACCCACACAGCCACCGCATGCTCGGTGTAAGAGGGAGTATTCAGTACAGCGTGTAGCGACCAAAAATTACCCCCGACAAAAAGTTGCCCCGGAAGTCATCGCAGAGTTATCTGCTCGGCTCTCTCTTTATACGATTTACCGCTCCTGCACGTGTTCTTCGCATGGAATATATCCCGACAAACGACGCATTAGTTGCTGTACGAATTTTTGTGTTTTTGGTGCATTTGTGTAGTTTAACACATAATTTAGCGTTCAAAAAAGGTTTTCTCCTTGCAAAGTCGTCTCCCCTGCGGGAAATAATATGGGAGTCACCTCCCTGTAGTCTATTTTAGTCTTTTTTTTAAATAAAACGCGACCGTTGACTGACTTGGCACGCCCGGGGAGTTATGCTAAGATCCGGCCGCGTTAATATATCTGCGTTTTGTGACAAACGTCTTGCTCGGCGGTACTGTACTCCATGCACCTTAACGGTCCTCGTGATTCGGGTGTAATCTTAAGCTAAACGACGTTCCGAATGTTTCCGACCATTTCAGCAGCGCCAATAAACGTCGTTTAGCTTAAGATTACACCCGAATCACGCGGACCGTTAAGGTGCACGGAGTACAGTACCGCCGAGCAAGTCGTTTGTCACAAAACGCAGATATATTAACGCGGCCGGATCTTAGCATAACTTACCGGGCGTGCGAAGTCAGTCAGGCGGAGTGGCGGGTGCCGTCTCTTTTTAGAGTTGAATTTTCAGCACGTCCCTAGCAGATAACTCTGCGATGACTTCCGGGGTAACTTTTTGTTGGGGGTAACTTTTGGTCGCTACACCACGTGTAGCGTGGAAAATAGTTTCCCGTGGAAAACAGTTTCCGGAAGTCATCGCAGAGTTATCTGCTCGGGACGTGCTGAAAATTCAACTCTAAAAAGAGACGGCACCCGCCACTCCGCCTGACTGACTTCGCACGCCCGGGGAGTTATGCTAAGATCCGGCCGCGTCAATATATCTGCGTTTTGTGACAAACGTTTTGCTCGGCGGTACTGTACTCCATGCACCTTAACGGTCCGCGTGATTCGGGTGTAATCTTAAGCTAAACGACGTTTATTGGCGCTGCTGAAATGGTAGAAGTCGGAAACATTCGGAACGTCGTTTAGCTTAAGATTACACCCGAATCACGCGGACCGTTAAGGTGTATGGAGTACAGTACCGCCGAGCAAGACGTTTGTCACAAAACGCAGATATATTTACGCGGCCGGATCTTAGCATAACTCCCCGGGCGTGCCAAGTCAGTCAACGGGTGCGTTTTATAAAACCAGACTACAAAAAGACTACAGGGAGGTGACTCCCATATTATTTCCGGCAGGGGAGACGGCTTTGCACGGGGGAAAACTTTTTTGAACGCTACATTATGTGTAAAACTACACAAATGCACCAAAAACTCGTAAAGCAACTAATGCGTCGTTTGTCGGAATATGTTCCATGCGAAGAACAGGTGCAGGAGCGGTAAATCGCATAAAGAGAGAGCCGAGCAGATAACTCTGCGATGACTTCCGGAAACTGTTTTCCACGGGAAACTATTTTCCACGCTACAGTGTAGACTTAAGTAGACTTAAGCATGCACTCGCACGCAGCACTTAGATTTCCTAAATCATTCCGCCCTTGTAGACGCTCGCAGTTCCCGAGCACTGGGTGTGTTTATTTAGACTTGAGAGGTGCTGCATGCACGGATCCAGTAGCTTATGTATGTTTTCTTTCCGTCAAGCTTTTCAACCGATAGAGCGCGGGATAGATGCATGTATTTGCGAGTCATGCTTCTGTACTATCATGTTCGAGCTTGGTGTTTAGCTCAGCACATGTAGGCTATATGTCGGCCGAGGGAACATGTACATACAACAATTACGACTCTCTCTCTCTCTCTCTCTCTCTCTCTCTCTCTCTCTCTCTCTCTCTCTCTCTCTCTCTCTCTTTCCGTCTGTCTCTGTCTGTCTGTCTGTCTGTCTGTCTGTCTGTCTGTCTGTCTGTCTGTTTTTCTGTCTGTCTGTCTGTCTGTCTGTCTGTCTGTCTGTCTGTCTGTCTGTCTGTCTGTCTGTCTGTCTGTCTGTCTGTCTCCGCCTCCGCCTCCGCCTCCGCCTCCGCCTCCGTCTCTCTCTCTCTCTCTCTCTCTCTCTCTCTCTCTCTCTCTCTCTCTCTCTCTCTCTCTCTCTCTCTCTCTCTCTCTCACACACACACACACACACACACACACACACACACACATTGCGTTTGCGGACACACTGCATGTTCGAGGTAAATGAAACTTATAAGGACCCGATCCTACCTGCATGCATAAAATCGATGTATCCTCCAGTCTTACACTAGTCGACAGACACATTTTGTGAGTGTGTGCATAATTAATTATGCATGTTTTTAAACCCTGTATTCTTCGATAGATCAAGTTTCTGATGAATACCAAAATCATACCTGAGCAAGCAATTCCACCGAACTCGTGCCGTGTGCGTGAGCTTGGCAAATTTTCTTGATGTTTGCCTACCCAACACTGGAATGGACTGGATAATTAAAAGCAGTGGTAAAGTCTCGCACTTGCGGTCATATACGTCTAGTTTGCATGGTCTTGGGGTCGTGTACAGTTAATGCGTCAATATACGATAATTTATATCGCACAACCTGAGACAAAATGCATGTTACCGTCTGGAAAGAGCCTTGAGGTCTAACGAGAATACTATATAGAAATTTCGCTTGTAACAAGCAAATGGAAACACACATCTACACACATACGTACGTACACACACACACGCACACACACACACACACACACACACACACACACACACACACACACACACACACAGAGACAGAGAGAGAGAGAGAGAGAGAGAGAGAGAGAGAGAGAGAGAGAGAGAGAGAGAGAGAGAGAGATTGAATGTACCTTGTTTATTTTGTGATACTCCTGATACATTGAATACCGGTAGGAAATTTGCACTGCAAAGGACGCATTGTCTGGTTGACTGAAATGAGACGTGATCTGAGTTGGCATGTAGCTCTTGATGATGATGATGATGATGATGATGATGATGATGATGATGATGATGATGATGATGATGATGATGATGATGATGGTGGTGGTGGTGGTGGTGATTGAGTTTGTCGTCCTATCAGCCTTTGTAGGTTATGTAAGGCCATTGATCAATAAAATCGCTATAGGTGCTTAGAGTTAGAGCAATTCAGTAAAGTCTCGATCGATTTCCTCAGTTATTCGCCTTTACGAATCGCAGAGAGACAAGGTGGGTCTATTCTTACCCCCAACCCACAGATGGATGTAGCTCTTGAGTAGCATGCAGCCTCAACTGGCAAACAGGAAACAGACGACATGCATTCGACAACATCCACTTCCCCTTTGCAGATCTGAATGTGATAAAATGTCCTATATACAGTATGTACTGCTTTACATGCCCCGCCCTACGCATAGTGTGTAGGCCTACTAGTAGTCATTCCAAAATCTCTCTGTTTCTCTCTCTCTCTCTCTCTCTCTCTCTCTCTCTGTCTGTCTGTCTGTCTCTCTGTCTCTCTATCTTTGTCTCTCTCTCTCTCTCTCTCTCTCTCTCTCTCTCTCTCTCTCTCTCTCTCTCTCTCTCTCTCTCTCTCTCTCTCTCTCTCTCTCTCTCTCTCTCAGCTGAATACATAATAGGAGTAAACCATTTGGGCCTTACCTCATTCCCAGTTAACTGCGTGGAATGACCTTTTTCATGGTATGACAGAGAACATGTGTTTGCGTGTGCACCCTTCGTGTGCAAGCTGACGTCCTGAAAATATGCTGAGCCCAAGTGGTCCTTTATGAGAGGGTAGTGATCAACACAACACGAAAAGGCTGGATTCGCTTTTTCATCAAATAGTAGCCTACAAACAATTCCGTTAACATATCAGTAATGGAATGAAGGGATGTATGAGTGGATGGACGACTAAATTCACGAATTGGTGAATGATGGATGAGTGGATGAATTAATAAATGAATGAATGGATGGGTGAATGATGAATAAATGAATAGTGGAGCATTCAGACAAAGGATCAATATAGATTCATTTACCAGACCAGACAAGCAACCTACTAATCAACCGTCCAACCAACGAACCAGTTAACCCTCCAACCAACCAATATGAAATTGAGGGAAAATTCAAGTAAAAGTCAAGAATCTGTGCAATGTAGGCTCTTGCGTAACATAAGAAAGTGAACGAAGGCTAGTTACCATGCAACACTCAACAGATCCTAGATAATTCAAATATGTAATTAAGAGAAAATGGTTGAGATGTGGCAGCAAAAAAGTTATCTTCAATATCTCAACATTGATGGAATATGATTTTATTGGAATAACCTATTATGATCACAAGCAATTTTCTTTTGATGTGCAAGTTTCCTCCGAGACACTTTTGCATTGTATTATTATCACTTGAAGTTTACTGTGAAATGACTGAGACACTCGAGTTAAATTCTGGAAGTACGAGGGTGAATCAAATGAAAACCATAAAAGTGCGATAAAAAATCGTGACAACGCTCGATTGTTCTGTAAGGTGCCAACAGTGTTGCTTTTTGTTTATGGAGTGACCACGGATCTGTATCTAAATGGATGCACGTCTTTAGGTCAAGGTCATTTTAGTTGCTCAAAAGGCCAATCGGCGATTGACTGAGTCTAGAACTTCCGGTGGCCTGTTCAACCTACGATATTCAATGGCGGAGAACTCAGTTGCGAAAAGAAAACGGCCAAGCGTTGGCAATAATTGTGTGATTGAAAGCTGCAGTACAACTTCTGCGAAATGCCGAGGTCTGTCATTTATGAAACTGCCGCGACCAGGCGTGAGCGAGGCGCATTCAATTTGCATCAAAGACCCTCTACAATAAGATGATTCATCCGGTCACTTCCGGCGAAATTAGGATCACGCGCGCCACCAAGCGGTAACCGTGCTTACCCGGTAAAAAGTTTCGACCACGAAGAAGAAATCAAGGCAAGGAGGTGACCATTGCAGTGCGAATAACTGTGTTAACTCGCGCTATGCGTGTCCACAGAAGTCGTAGTCGTGATTAGCCGGTCAAAAATGTCGACCACGAAGAAGAAATCAAGGCAAGGAGGTGACCATTGCAGTGCGATTAACTGTGTTAACTCGCGCTATGCGTGTCCACAGAAGTCGTTTTTTCGTTTTCCGTGGAAAAATAAAGAGAGGTAAGTAATGATTATATAAATGTGTTTTGAGCTAAGCGCAATAAAATACAGAACTTGAAGTGTAATCTAAATCTGCTGAACTGGTGGAGGAAGCTTGTGGCTTTTGCTTTTGTAGGTGTGCCGATATTTGTTTTCGAAAATCTGCTGATTTAGTCACGTCAGCACCTCAGCAAATCAGCAGTCTTGATAATGAATGATTCACGTTAGATGATAAATATCGCCTTGAGGCTTGATCACAATTGAGTGATTCTGAATCAGAGTTGAAGAGTTTTGGCAACTGAATTCATACAATTTTTGTTTGCGAAAATGTTGATGAGTATTAAATTAATGATGCATGTGGAATTTATTATAGTGAATAATAGTGGCCAAAACATTTCATCGCAATGAATAAACGCAACCGATCATAGCAGGAATGAAAAAAAAGGTCATAAAGATAAACAAAACTTACAAACACTATGCCGGAAAGCTAGCATAATAAAATGCAAGCACGTAGGTTTTACAAACATGACAGTTGACACATGGCAACTCGCTTTGTGGAGATGAGCATTATTGAAGTTGAAAACTAGTTATGTAGTTTTCTATTAAATTTGTTGATACAGTGGAGTCCACTTATAGTGAACTCTGTTATTGTGGTTTTCCTGTTATTGTGAACAGTTTTTAATTTGGTTGTCTATTTGCACGTGACCGTGTATCTAGTGCCCAGGCTATTTGCACGTGACCGTATATCAAGTGACCATGCAGGCTGTTTACACGGCAAGTTATTTTCACCGCAAGCAATACGGAAATCATGAAATCTGCATTTTTTTGCTTACAATATCTGTTTGTGTTTCCCTACTACAGTAGATCTATGCAATTCTATAGTAATAAACATAAAATTACACGGCATGAGCCATGACCGTACTCAGTAAATCCTTCTATCTCGCTACTATCGCAGCGAGCGGCTCGGCCAGCAAAAGTAGGCCTACAGATACTGTGTTTACAGACAGAAGGATTTTTCTTCACCAGCCTTTGTTTAGTTAGCGATATTTAATTCAAAAACTTGCAATATAATAATATAATATAATATAATATAAAAGTGATTAATTCTCATTACGATTTCTGTTGTGGGTATGTGGAAGATTGTCTTCCTTGACTCGAGCGCCACGTTTCCCGCTTGGGGCGTCTCGGTCGGCTCCGTCATCATGTTTTATATAGGCCGAGTGCCGGATGAATCATCTTATTGTAGAGGGTCTTTGGTTCAACCCACGATATTCGTTGACGGAGAACTCAGTGGCGAAAAGAAAACGGCCAAGCGTTGGCAATAATTGGGCAATTGAAAGCTGCAGTACAACTTCTGCGAAATGCCGAGGTCTGTCATTTATGAAACTGCCTCGACCAGACGTGAGCGAGGTGCATCTCGCACGAGTGCCTTTGCAGATGGGAAGAAGTGAAGAAACAACTTAAGGGCCTACACACCAGTAAAGCACCAGGTCCCGACGGTATCACACCATACATCTTGTCCGAGGCTGCCGAGGAGTTGGCCGACCCTATTGCTCACCTTTTCAGGCTCTCACTTGACATGGGGAAATTACCAGATGAGTGGAAGCAAGCCCTAGTCACCCCCATCCACAAAAAGGGAAGCAAGACAACAGCCAGCAACTATCGACCTGTAAGCTTGACATGCATCCTCTGCAAGGTTATGGAAAAGCTGGTGAGAGACAAAATAATGAGCCATTTACAGAGCAACTCGCTTATCAGCAAAGAACAGCATGGTTTCATCCCGGGGAGGTCGTGCGTCACGCAACTTCTGGAGGTGTTGGACACGTGGACAAGCATTCTCGACGAAGGAGGAGGGGTGGATATTGTCTACATGGACTATCAAAAAGCGTTTGATTCTGTGCCCCACCGACGTCTACTGAAGAAAACGGAGGCCTTTGGCATCAGAGGTAAGGTACTGAAGTGGCTGGAAAACTTTTTGACAGACAGGAAGCAAAAAGTCGTCGTGAACGGCACACAGTCGCAGGAGGCGCAGGTGACCAGCGGGATCCCACAAGGATCTGTAATCGGGCCGATAATGTTCGTCCTCTTCATAAATGACC
Organism: Theodoxus fluviatilis; assembly: GCA_034096865.1. Classification (NCBI taxonomy): domain Eukaryota; kingdom Metazoa; phylum Mollusca; class Gastropoda; order Cycloneritida; family Neritidae; genus Theodoxus; species Theodoxus fluviatilis. The sequence continues at coordinate 2,282 of JAWQFJ010006407.1, read as the reverse complement.
TTCCCACCATCACAAAGTGCCCAGTCAAAATGTTCGCAGACGATACCAAGCTGTACACCAGGAGTGACGTTGAGGGGGGACCGCAGGACTTACAAACTGACCTTGACAAACTACAGATCTGGTCTGAAGAGTGGCTTCTAAAGTTCCACCCGCAGAAATGCAGTGTTGTGAAGATGGGGTCCAAAAAGACACAAGCGACATACTTCATGAACAGTAAAGATGCTGATGGAAAACCCCAGAGATTGCAGCTTGCGGAGAGTGGTGCAGAAAAGGACCTCGGAGTGATGATTGACAGCACACTATCCTTCAAGGACCAAGTAGCACATGCAACATCGAAGGCAAACCGTGTCATTGGAGTCATCCGCCGGTCTTTCGACTATCTGACAGAGCAGACCTTCGTCCTGCTGTACAAAAGCTTGGTGAGACCCAGATTGGAGTACGGCCACTGTGTCTGGCAACCACACATGAAAACGCTATGCAGTGACATCGAGGACGTTCAGCGTAGGGCAACCAAACTGCTGTCATCACTCAGAAACAAGACGTACCCAGAGAGACTCCGAGCACTCAAACTCCCAACCCTGGAGCACAGACGCAAGAGAGGAGATATGATAGAGGTGTACAAATACCTCCATGGTTACTACGATGTGCAGAAACCAACGTTCAAGCTGTCCAGCAACACTAAATTGCGTGGAAACTCGCTGAAACTCCATAAAGACAGCTTTCGGCTGAACATCAGGAAGAACTTCTTCTCACAACGTATCATCAAAACCTGGAATAACCTACCAGATGCAGTTGTCACAGCTGCCTCAGTCCATGACTTCAAAGTTGCACTCGACGAACACTGGAAAGATCTCCCCACCCTCTACACACCAGAATGCCAAAATATGCAATAGATCTAGTAGTTAGCCCGCCACGCATTGCAGCAAAGTTAGTTTATCACATGGAACGTCGAACATGCCTCACAAAAGGCCTCAAACGTCGTAAAAGTCAAGTCAAGTCAAGTCAAGTAAACAATGCCTCCGGCCAACTTCGGCTTGCTCAGAACGAGTCCGCGAGTAATAGGCAGCCAATCAGATCGCTGCGTTATAACAGCTGACGTCACGACGAGCTCGTCCGAGGACTGATATGGGCATTTCCGTGACTCTCTCGAGCGAAATTCGACTCCTAGGCAGCCGTGTCTCCCCTTAAATGTAACTCACAAGAGAGACATAAATGACAAAGAAGAAAACTAGCACAATCAATACATTAATAAAAACGTGTTTAACTTGAAAATTAACAGCCCCCTTTCTTGTTCACTTCCGAGACCTGTGCCACTACGGCACTAGGCACTACACGTGTGTAACGTCCATAACACAACCACAACAAATCGGTTAAAATGCTGTGGCAGGGCTTCCTACTTAATAAAAAAACTTGATAGAGACACAAAGGCATCTAATCACAGCTGTAACTCAATAGAAACCTTTAAAATAAAATAAATTTTACTCACAATAAACTGCGTGACAATCTGATCAACAGTGGAATCCATTGCTGCAAAGACTCGCCGGAAGTGAGCTACTAAGTCAGTCGAGAGAGGCCTCTGGCAGAGCTCTCTAATTGGCTGAAAGAGCCCGAGACAGACAAGACGTGCATCCAGTTAGATACAGGTCCGTGGGAGCGATCGACATTTGGCAGCACGATGTAGAAGCATATCATACTACAGTGCATCAGCAGTGTTAATTTAAGACGCCTGGCCCACTTGCAACATGCACCGAAGAGGAACAGCGTTTGGTCGTTTGTTTATTGAATAGTGAAGGGATGAAACCCATCGAAGTTCACCGACGAATGAAAACTCACTATGGTGAAGCATGTCTGTCATTACAACATTACATCGTGTGAAAATTATTCCCTGCAGGAAGCCATCACTTCCTGCTTCAAAGCTCTGCAAAAGTTATCGACAGGCGGCAACACGTCGTTCTTTCAAGTCTGCAGTCAGCTGGTGCAGCACCCATCTTGCAGACTCTCTGTGAACCTGCGGAGCATCATGGACAATATGCTGATCCATGATTCATACCCAGAAGTGTAACTATTTCGTCCCCTTTTACGCGGCAATTTTCCTTCACGATGGCTTCAACCGCTGCACTGTGCTCTGGTGTCACTATACTCGGTGTGCGGTGTGCCTGAACTTGTCGCGGCGAGGCTGTTAATTAGTACTGAACCAAAGACTCACACCGTCTGGGAACTTCCCATTCAGCATGGCTGAGACTAGTGAATATAGTCTCAGCAACAGGTTGGTCACGTGATAG